>CAJVGC010000322.1:0-26545 GCA_910822075.1 Senecio squalidus
AGCCATAAAAAGCTAACACAACACAGGATTAAAGGGACTAAGTCCCTTCTACATCAAGGAAGCTCTTAGTCCCTTCAATATTATGCAGGCTCTCGGCATCCGGGGGCCGCAACTCAGGCCTCAGCTCCCTGCTCTCCGGAAAAATGGCCCTGCACTGGCCCCCGTGTCCGGGGAACCAGGCCGTGTCCGGGACTCAAGCCCGTGTCCCGGAAGTGTCCGGGAGCCAACGCCCGTGTCCCGGAATGTCCCCGGGAGCCAAGCCCTGTTGTCCCGGCAATTATCCGGGAGCCAAGCCGTTTCCCGGAATGTCCCGAGAGCCAAGCCCGTGTCCGGGCAATGTCCGGGAGCCAAGCCCGTGTCCGGCAAGTGTCCGGGAGCAGCCGTGTCCGGCAATTGTCCCGGGAGCCAAAGCCCGTGTCCCCGGCAAGTGTCCGGGAGCCAAGCCGTGTCCCGGCAGTGTCCGGGAACTTGGCCCCGTGTCCCGGCATGTCCGGGGACCTGCCTCGTGTCCCGGCAGTGTCCGGGAGCCAAGCCCCGTATCCCGGCAGTGTCCGGAAACCTGGTCCCGTGTCCCGGCAGCGTCCGGGAAACCAGGCCCCGTTGCCCCGGCAGTGTCCGGGAGCCAGCCCCGTGTCCCGGCTGTGTCCCGGCACCTAGCGCCCCTGTGTTTGGAGATCTGCCGATCAGTCTGACACTCATGGCCTGGCATGTATAAGGATTTGTGTAGACCAACACTGATGCTTTGGAGTTCGTCTCACAGTACCATACTCCTGACATCCTACCAGTCAGACACTCAAGCCTAATCCTTGAGTGTAACCGTCAGAGCATTAATAAAGTTATATTAATGACATAGACGTTAATAGCCATTGGAATCCTATTGATGAGCCATAAATGGTCATCATTGCCATACGTTGTTAATACCTGGAAGTGTTGGGTATAAATACTTAACACTTCAGGTTTTGGAGACAACTTCATCATCATTCCTATCCAACTTACACACACAGTACCTGGCCGGAGTATTCATACACTTCCCGCAGTAAACATATTCCGATCATCTTCCTCACATACTCACTGACCGGAATACTTAACCATATTCCGTCAAGCCCTTCGATCAATCTCTTGTCCACCTTAGACTCGCCAAGAGTCTGTTAGGTTTGCACTGCTTGAGCAGGAGGGCCAAGAGAGTGATCAATCTAACCCAAGTTACTGAGCCTGTCAATCCTTGCTCAAACATTGGCGCCATCCGTGGGACACGTTTTAGCAACGGTGTCTCATTTCAATTCTATCTTTTTGCATTTCATTTCTTAGTTTCACCACCATTTTTTCTTCTCCATGGAAGGCAATTCCCATCACAAATCGGTTCACTTAAGCCAAAGACAACCACCAAAACCCCATCCACCACCCCACCTAATTACATATACATGGCGCAGAAGAAACTACATCTCGCAAAAGGAAGGCATCAGTCCTTCAGGATTGGGTGATGGAACCTATTTGCTTCCCACCAATTGAAACTCCTTCCATCAACCTTGTAGTAATACAAATCCGGTTAGCCAACTATGAAGTGACGAATGAAGAGGTACATCTGCCTATTCTATGGCTGCTATCCTAGAAGGAAAAAACACTCAAAACGATACAACACAATCTCCTTTGGTCAGCTTCTCAGGTGAGACACATCGATCAATAGGCAAAATAAGCATGTAGTTAATGTTGGGAGAATACCCTTACTACTGGGGCAAAATGATAAAATTAGCAAGAATTAGTTCATCATCGGCCTACAATGTCCTACTGGGCAGGCCCTCAACAGTTTGGACCAATTTCATCTACCATCCATGACATGGTCGAATTCCCTATCCTAGTTGGCATAGCCACACTTAGGGACAGGATGTCATGTCCAAAATACTAATCCGTCTAAAAAATGTCCTAGGCAACCATTCATGTTGGCCAGACAGGAAAAAAGTTTTAACTTAGTCAGATCTTTGTATCCATAAAGGCGTTGGATGCCATGAGACTTTCGGCCTACAAAGTCCTACTGGGTAGGCTCTCAAAAATTTGGATCAATTCCATCTACCATCCATGACGTGGCACTGTGTCATACCCTAGTTGGCATAGTCGCAAGGATGCATTGGCCAAGATATAGATCTAAAAGTGTCATGAACACAATATGGATCTAAATGGGTCATGGAAATAATCCGGATGAGAAAGTGTCATGGATACAGTACGCATCTAAATAATGTCATGGACACAAGACTGATCTGAAAGTGTCAGGGGAACAATAAAAACCTAAAAGTGCCATGGGCACAATAAAGAGGAACAAACTTGATTTACACATTACTAATCCGGATGGAAGAAGCTTTGCTGGAATACTATCCATCCTTACATGATAGTTATCCCGGCATTGATAGTTTTCTTGGAAAGATAGCCATCATGGCGTAATAGCCATCCTGGCATGATAACCGTCCTGAATGGTAGTCATTTCATTTCCATTCATCTAGTTACTAGTAGTACATCTTTCCCATGACGGAAGTAACTTATCTTGAGTCATTTCACCAACACCAGAAATGCCCACCACGATATCAAATGCCTACTAAATGTCATAAGGATGATATATTCGACCTCCGCAAACAAAGCTTGCATCTCATTTCCACAAACCAGGATCATTGATCCGGACAACAATAAATAAATAAATAAATAAATTCGGCCAGATCCTGAGAGCCGGCCAGGTTAGGCCAAATCCGGACAGCCAGCCATTTTAGCCAGATCCGGACGGCCAGCCATTTCGGCCAGGTACTGACACCCGACCAGCTCGGCCAAATCCGGACAGTCGGCTAGCTAAGCAGACCTTTATATTCGGCCAGTTGGAACGGCCTTGATAGTCGTCCAACTTTGGCAACATTTTGATAGTCAGATTTGGCAATATTTTGATATCCAGCGTGACAAGATCTTAACAGCCTTGGAGATGGATTTTGACCAGAAGTTGTCGGCTGGCAAAGACCTTACTATCTATCCTAGAATACTAGTCATCTTGTCATATTCATTATCTTGGCGTACTAACCATCTTGGCATGATAGCCATCTGGAGATAATAGCCATCCATGCATAATATCCTTCCTGGCATACTAACCATTTTGGCCATCCAGCCACAATAACCATCCTGGTATGATAGCCACTCTGCCACAATAGTCATCCCGACTATAGGCCAGTTTTACAAGTATTGTTGGTGTGAAGCCACACAACCAACACCAATCAATCTTTCGTTTCAACTTGTCTCAACGTTAAGGACGGATCCCAACCAGTAATTCTTGCCAATGGAGATCTCTTGTTGAACAGTTTCTAAAACATTTAAGGTAACAGAGTGTGCCTCCACCTTCACTTAAACCTCCACTACAATATCAAACACAGAGATTGTTGTAGATCTAAAAACATTGAAGGAAGAAAACACCTTGTCTTCGGATAGACAACAAGCAAATAAAATCCCTACCAAAAAAAACATATGCTTAGCAGAAACGTAGATCAGCATGGCCCCAGATGGCCATATATTCATGGTAAAAAAAAAAAAAAAAAAAAAAAAAAAAAAAAAAAAAAAAAAGTGAGGGAAGGATTTCATTTCTCCCAAGAGCGAATGATTCCATCTCCCTAAGAGGGAAGAATCCCCTCCCAATATGAAACGATTTCACCTTATCCCAAGTGGGAAGGATTTCACTTCCCATAAGAGAGAAGTAAAAAAGGAAAAAATCCTACCCTTCCCAAAAGAAGAAGGATTTCATCACCTCTCACCCCTCCAAAGGGAGGCGGCCAAGGCTCAGTGCCGGCCTAGGCAATGTGCCAGCCAAGGCATGGTGCAGGCCAAGGTCGGGTGCCGGCCAAGGGGCACGAATACCGGCCAAGGCATGAGTGCCAGCCAGGTAAGGTGTCGGCCCAATGCACGAGTGCCGGCTACGGTGGGGTATCACCTCTCATCCCTCCCAAGGGAAAGGGTTTCCATCACCTCCCACCTCTCCCAAGCAGGGAAGGGTTTCACCGACACGGGATACAAGTGCCAGACCAAGGCAAGAGTGTCGGACCAAGACACTACTGCCGGATCAAGGCACAAGTGTTGGGCCAAGGCACGAGTGCCATACCACGTATGCCTGCCCACAAGTGCTCAGGAAAGATTTCAACTTCCCTAAGATGAAAGGATTTCACATCCACCAGGAAGGATTTCACCTCCTCCTAACAGGAGCACCTCCTCTCCCAAGAGAGAGGGATTTTACCTCCTCCGGGGAATGAGTCCATCTCCCCCAAGAGGGAAGGATCTCACCCCCTTCCAGCAGGGAATGCTTTCACCTCCTCCCAAAAGAAAAAGCTTTTATCTCCTACCAGCAGGGAAAGGTTTCACCTTATTCACCTCCTCCCAATGAGGGATTTTACCTCATCCTCAAAAGGAAATATCTTACAGAGAAGGATATCATTTCTCTCAACATAGAAGGATCTTATATCCTCCCAAGAGGGAATGATATAACTTCTTATGACAGAAAAGGACCGTACCTACTCCCAGCAAGGAAGGATCTTACCCCCTCCCAAAAGTGACGGGATTTTGCCTCCTCCCTACCAGCCTACTCATCTTCCGCTCGGCCGCACACCGCCTGTCACCCGACCAGTTTGACAAGATTTGACAGCCAGTCTCAGCATATCTAGCCTATCAACATAAAACAGTGCAGGTGCCATCATCCTTGGCAACAAGTTTTCAAGATAAAAGTAGCAAGGATATCATAGCGGTCAATGAAGGAAGGAAAGATCGAACACCTTATCCCAGGAGCTAGACCATAGGTGAACAAATCCCCAACTAACAAGGATTGTGGAAGAAGGAGGACGACATAGATTACCTTAGACGGCCACATATTCACTACCCATGATGGACTTGGTATCAACATGGGAAAACATTCTTCAAGGTAATTACTCTCATATTTTAATTAATAAATACCTTTTTGTCAAAATCATGGAATGTCATGTTCAAGAATAACACGTGGCCGATCTATGTATCCCGCAAAATTTTGGAAGGCCATGAGCCTAAATAAAATAATATTGGTCTGATCATGTATCCCAATAATACCAAATGAAGCAATACCTTTTATTACAAGGTTAGGACATTGCACACACGTGCGTACACAATCACATAATTCTGAACAACGTTCAGACCAAGTGCATTGGGGCAAGATGGATATTTAAATCCAAGCCACACATGCACATCATCATATACATAACTCTGAACAACGTTCAGACCAAGTGCATTGGGGCAAGATGGATATTTAAATCCAAGCCACACATGCACATCATCATATACATAACTCTGAACAACGTTCAGACCAAGTGCCTAGGCTAAGATGGACATTTTTGTCTAGGCCAAACATGCACATCATCATTTTCGTCTTTTCACCTACTTGGGGAAAGGCAAGCACTTCTCATTGGGAAGCGACAATCCTCGCGAGTAACAAATAAATAAAGGTTAACCAACAAAAAGTGTCATAGGCACAGTGCCACGAGCAAAATATAAACTTTAAACGATGCTACATGCATCTGAAAAATGTCATAGGCATATAAGAACTTGTCACTGTCATCCAGTTGTCATAGTCACTGTATGTAATAAGCCATGGGCATAACACATGCAACGGGCACACAAGAAAGAGTCATAAGCACAATGATATTGTAATATTCAAAAGGTGTCATAGACACCAACATAAAATTCAAAAACGTCTTGGACATCTATATGTAACATAGAATCTGACAAAGCTATGAAGCCACATAAATGTTATTGGTCTGATCATCCAATAATACATTATTTTTTCATTTCAAGGTTACCACATTTTGTCTTCCTTACATCGAGTGAGATGGGCATTCTTCTTAGTCAATCTACCTTTGACCATCCAAGTGTGATGCACACAATACAAATCTAAATGTGTCATGGGCACAATAGATAGTCAAAAGTGTCATAGACACATTACTTATCCAAATGTCGTAGTACAATGGAAAGAATACTTGTGATGGACACACTCTGAAGGTTCAAATCCCCATCAGTTTGAAGTCCATATGTATGCACTTAGCAATCTAGCACCATCCTCCTTCATCCACTTCATGAAAGACCTACTTGTGCAGATACTAAAAAATATCATAGACAATAACTAGGCGAATACATGCCTAGCGTGGAAAAGGCAAGGTCAAACCCAAAGCAAAGCCATTAAATGCATGAAGTTAGGCTTCAAAACTTTATTTTTTAAAACCTAACTGGGGGGCATGATAGTGTTAGTAGGGAATAGGCTCGATACATATAACCTATAAGCCCTAAAAAGCTAACACAACACAGGATAAAGACTAAGTCCCTTCTACATCAAAGAAAGGCTCTTAGTCCCTTCCATATTATGCAGGCTCTCGGCTCCGGGGCCGGCACTCAGGCCTCAGCTCCCTGCTCCAGGAAAAATGGCCCGGCACCTGGCCCCGTGTCCGGGAACCAGGCCGTGTCCGGGAATCAAGCCCGTGTCCCGGCAAGTGTCCGGGAGCCAAGCCCGTGTCCCGGCAATGTCCCGGGAGCCAAGCCCGTGTCCCGGCAATATCCCGGGAGCCAAGCCCGTGTCCCGGCAATGTCCCGGGAGCCAAGCCCGTGTCCCGGCAATGTCCCGGGAGCCAAGCCCGTGTCCCGGCAAGTGTCCGGGAGCCAAGCCCGTGTCCCGGCAATGTCCCGGGAGCCAAGCCCGTGTCCCGGCAAGTGTCCGGGAGCCAAGCCCGTGTCCCGGCAGTGTCCGGGAACTTGGCCCCGTGTCCCGGCAATGTCCGGGAACCTGGCCTCGTGTCCCGGCAGTGTCCGGGAGCCAAGCCCCGTATCCCGGCAGTGTCCGGAAACCTGGTCCCGTGTCCCGGCAGCGTCCGGGAACCAGGCCCCGTGCCCCGGCAGTGTCCGGGAGCCAAGCCCCGTGTCCCGGCTGTGTCCCGGCACCTAGCGCCCCTGTGTCTGGAGATCTGCCGATCAGTCCGACACTCATGGCCTGGCATGTATAAGGATTTGTGTAGACCAACACTGATGCTTTGGAGTTCGTCTCACAGTACCATACTCCTGACATCCTACCAGTCAGACACTCAAGCCTAATCCTTGAGTGTAACCGTCAGAGCATTAATAAAGTTATATTAATGACATAGACGTTAATAGCCATTGGAATCCTATTGATGAGCCATAAATGGTCATCATTGCCATACGTTGTTAATACCTGGAAGTGTTGGGTATAAATACTTAACACTTCAGGTTTTGGAGACAACTTCATCATCATTCCTATCCAACTTACACACAGTACCTGGCCGGAGTATTCATACACTTCCCGCAGTAAACATATTCCGATCATCTTCCTCACATACTCACTGACCGGAATACTTAACCATATTCCGTCAAGCCCTTCCGATCAATCTCTTGTCCACCTTAGACTCGCCAAGAGTCTGTTAGGTTTGCACTGCTTGAGCAGGAGGCCAAGAGAGTGATCAATCTAACCCAAGTTACTGAGCCTGTCAATCCTTGCTCAAACAACCCAACTAGAGAAGATTGGGTTGTTCATGTACGGCTTTGTAGAATGTGGGAGGCAATAAATTCAAAACTCGGTGATGTCTTACTTGGGTTGGAGATGGTTATGGCTGATGATGATGTAATTTCTAATTTGTTTGAAAAAATTAAAAGCCGGAAAAAGGGTTCGCCACGAAAACAGTTAATATACAATAATTTCTACCATGTTTTTTATGTACAACGATGGAAACTGTGGGGGGTTAAATTAGTTTCTTACATGTTTTTTTTTTTTTATCAAAAAGGGCGGTTCGATACAAGGTTTCATCAATAGAAATCATATACGAAAGTTTAAGGCTCTTCTCGAAGAGGGCCAGGTATATCAAATCTCGAGGTTCAGAGTGATTGAAGGTCAAATGGGATATAAAGCTGTCCCGAATCAATACCGCATCCGTTTCAACATTGCAACATCGGTTCTTAAACTTGAAAGTGGTCTTGAGGAGTTTCCATTGAATGTGTTTAGTTTCAAACTAACGGAAGTTCACCAACAAAGAATTAACAACAATTCCCTCCTCACTGGTGCCGGTTTTTCTTTTCTCTAAATGTTTATGTTTTTCTTTTCTCTAAATGTTTATGTTTTTTTTTCTCACTGACAAATCTTTTTACAAAATTGTCACCGCGCAACGCGCGAAAATACGCCTAGTATAATATATTGTATGGTTATTATTAATGTTTCATGTTGCAATCTTTAAATTGCAAAACTGATATATGTAGTACTTTAGTTGAAATTAAAAATGGCCTAAACTAGGCTGTTATTATATGTATATAGTCAAATAAGTATCATACAAGGACATATAACATGCATATCTGAGTTTTTTTTTACCCAAAATGAAAAAAATGTATGTTCTATAAAATGCATACAATATATATTAAATAGAAAGTCTATAACGCCTAATTAATACATGAAAACATGTATTCAATATTTCTTCTTTATAGCATTTGATTTCACTTTTAATTTAACAACAAAGCTTTTATCTATATATATATTATAAAATATTTGGGTATAAAATATTAAAAATTAAACATGGTAAAATTATTAAACTATCCATTTAATTTATCAATTATTAACTAATTAAAATTATAACTCTGTAACACTTACCATATATACTTAAATATTTAAAATAATTGAGTTTTGTTTTTTATAAATTTAAAACAATCAATTTTATTGTGTAAAATTTCAAATAAGTGTAGTTAATATTTAGAATTTCTAAATAATAGAATATTACAAACCGAAAATCTTGATTGTTGGTAAAATTATTTCTAATAAAATATGTATCACCGAAGAAAATAATTCACCGAAACTTTAAACAATATATTATCATCGCGACATCGAGCGAGTTAATTACTAGTAATTAATAAAATATCTAAATGTTTATTGACAAAATTGGATATTTTTGAGGTTAAAATCAAAGTCATAAATACCAGATAATAACTAATTAACTATCATTTTCATTTGAGTTTCACTTGTAAAGGATCAATATTAAAATAAACACATTTCAAGAAAAAAAAAAAAAACTCATATGTCCAATGCAAATCATAAAGGACTTCCATAAGAAAAAACAAATAATCATAGAACTTTTGTTAAAGAAAAATATGTAATGTCTTTTAAATGAATCGAGCATAATGTTATACCTTTATTTCAATAAGTTTAGTTTCTTAAGAAATGAAAGTTATAACGTAGTAATATATTTGACTTGGTAATCTATTTTATGCGATGAAATACTATTAGGGGTTTATTATGGCAGATATTTTACGTTAAAGAAAAACAGTTAATGCCTTTTATAAAATTACGAGTACATTTTTCTTAATTAATTTCCACAATTTGCAAACCCTAATATCTTTTATCATACTAGGTTAGTTTCTTTAAAACGGAACCAGGAACCCAACATTTGTGTAAAGTACTTAAATTATATAAGACAATTTGTCGTAATTGAGGTTATAATGGTTTACGGGGGTCATTTGTATTATATAACAAGAAAGCTAGAAATTACAAATTACCAAAACAAAGTACCAAACATTAACAAACCCTAAGCTAGAAAATACAACATTCTCGAAACAAAACCTAAAATTCTACCCTTTAAATGTCACCTAAACCCAAATCTATGCTCTTTGGTGATTTTCCAACCATAACTCATCGACACCACTTTAGTTTATCTCAATGAGCCACTTTAATTTATCTCGGTGAGGATCACGTTCATTCTGCAAGTTCATTTCAAGGAGCGTAACTTGATCAGTTGAAATTAATTATTAGTGACGACACTTAGCAACGGGGATTCCGATACTGAAACACAAAACTTAAAATAACCTTCTATTTGTGGCGTCGAATTTATTTATGTTTGTTAATGTTCAATTTTCATAACCGTTAACACTTGATCACTTGAACTATATAGTAACATAAGTCGTAGTCCAAGAAACATCTAGAACCAAACTTCACTAACCCAAGTGCCATTAAGAAAATAAACCTCCAAAACATAAAACCTAAACTCTAACAAGAATAATAACAATAAACATTGGTTTTGAGTAGTTTTTGCCTTTAGGGGGATTTTATGATAATTGCTTATAACTACATGGGGATTTTATGATAATTGCTTATAACTACATGGGTTACATGGGTTGGGCTAGTTTTTCTTAGCTATTGTATTTCATTGGCCAATGAATAACTTAGACATTACCTTCACCAATATTCACATAGACATTATCTTCACCATCTTCCTTTCATGGCACCTTACAACTCTACTAGTTCTCTTCATGTTTTGCATGTTTATATATATTTTAAGGTCCAACAAGTCATCCATGGTTGTCTCTAATCTTCCCCTAAACCCTCCAAAGCTTCCAATAATCGGAAACTTGTATCATATACTTGGTAAGCATCGTCACGAAGTCCTTTGGAAACTTTCCAAACAATATTGTCCAGTTACGCTATTCTATATATGTTGGTATAAAACCTCACCTTGTCATATCTTCACCTTCCATGGCTAAACAAATCTTAAAAACAAAAGATCGTATATTTTGTCCTCGTCCTATGTCATGCTCCACACAGCGATTAACATACAACTACTTATATATATCACCTTCTCCCCTCCTGGTAATCATAGAAATGAGATGAAAAGCTTCTTGTATATGAATTCCTAGGTCCCAAGAGAGCTAGATTTTTTACCATGCGTTAGTGATGGAAATCGAGATCATGGTTCGTTCTCGATCTTTCATTACATACATCTAATTAAAGTTGTGGTTAACCTAAATGAGTTATGTGTAGCAATAGTAAAGAGGGATTAAAATAAGATTGATTCATGTTTATCACATACCTCCTGACGATCCTGGGATGTTGTTGAACATGTTAGCCATTGATTCCCAGAATGAGATGATCGTATTATGATGGAGTAATTGAGAGAAAACACTATGTGTGTGTTAGGGATGAAGATGGTGGCTTAAGTGACCAACCCTAATAAGGGTTTATGATGGTCCTTATATAGACACTCAAATTAGGAGTGTGTACCATTTAGTCCTTGGTGTTTAATAAGTGTTTATATTATAAGCTCTCATAGTTCCGATCACCTAATGGGAAATCTATAGTGTCGTCATTAAGGTAAATACGTCCATCGAATATTTACTAGACACGGATTTCAGTTAGTGTCAGTCATCATATCAGTAAGGATAAATGATCAATGAGGGTCACAAATAATATGGGTCCAACATTCTCCCACTTGACCGAGTAGATCATTTATCTATGAGTATTAATAAGTCCGTACGAGATAATACTCATTTTGTTTCAAACCGAAATCATAGTCAATAAGTACAGTCGTAGAGAAGAACATCTACTCAGGACCCCCACTAGTCAAACTATGACTCAAATTCAAAACTGAATAAGCAATGATAGACCAACTAAGACAAATTTTGTTATAATAATGTCCAACACAGTTATGCGCATAAGGTGTAAATAATAGACAAACAAAATCTGAATAAGGAGGAAAATTTTTTCATTAATAAATAATAATGACCAATAAGTACAACATGCTATTAAATTAAGTCTTTTGTAAGCCCCATATTCGACACGTGTCCTACGAATATATTAGGAGGAAGACCTTTGGTCATCGGATCCGCTAGCATGTCATGTGTACTTATGTACTCAACACAAAGAGCATTTTCCTCAACCCGTTCGCGTACAAACAGATACTTTGTGTCGAGATACAGCCCAGCGCCAGTCGAACTGTTACTGTTCGAGAAAGTTACAGCAGCTGAGTTATCACAGTAAAGCTTCAATGGTCTAGAGATTGAGTTGACGAGTTTGAGTCCACTGATCAGGTTCCTTAACAACATCCCATGACAGGTTGCATTATAAACGGCAACATATTCAGCCATCATAGTAGACGTCGTGGTCAGTTTCTGTTTATGACTCCGCCAAGAGATTGGTCCGCCAGCTAACATGTAAATATACCCAGAAGTAGATTTATGGTCTTCTTTGCTTTTAGCAAAGTCAGAATCAGAATAACCTACTACTTCCAAGTTGTCACTTCTTGTATAAGTTAATTTGTAGTCTTTGGTCCCTTTCAGATATCGTAGAACCTTTTTAGCCGCTTTCCAGTGTGCTAATCCGGGGTTAGATAAGTAACGCCCCAGCATACCAGCGATGTAAGCGATATCCGGTCGAGTACAGACCTAAGCGTACATAATGCTCCCAACTACAGATGAGTAAGGTATCATCCTCATTTCAGCCTTCTCAGTTTCAGTGCTCGGAGTTTGATGAGGTCCAAATACGTCCCCTTTAACTACCGGAGCCACAGTGGGTGTGCAGTGCTGCATGTTATAGCGTTCTAGAATACGGTCAATATAAGCCCTTTGGGAAAGACCTAGAACACCATTACGTCTATCTCGATTTATTTCGATACCTAAAACATAAGTGGCATCACCGAGATCTTTCATGTCGAAATTATGCGAAAGCATTCGCTTCGACTCATGTAGCAAATCCAAGTTGTTACTTGCAAGCAGAATATCATCTACATACAAAACAAGGATAATAAAGTTACTCCCACTGATCTTGAGATAGGTGCATTGATCCACTTGATTCTTTAGGAAGCCATCAGATTTCACGACTTCATCAAATTTAAGGTATCATTGTCGTGATGCTTGTTTCAACCCATATATCGATTTATTCAACTTGCAGACCATGTGCTCTTTACCTTCTGGAATAAATCCTTCAGGTTGCTGCATGTATACGTCTTCTTGCAAGTCACCATTTAGGAAAGCGGTCTTGACATCCATCTGATGTAACTCTAAATCATAATGAGCTACGAGTGCCATGACGATCCTTAGGGAATCTTTACGAGAGACAGGAGAAAAGGTCTCTTGATAATCGATTCCTTCCTTTTGAGTAAAGCCTTTTGCAACCAGTCTGGCCTTATAGCGTTCGACGTTTCCATTCGGGTCTAATTTGGTTTTGAACACCCATTTGCATCCAATTACTTTGGATCCTTTAGTAAGTGGAACCAATACCCAAACGCCATTACGCTCCATGGATTTGAGCTCTTCAATCATGGCCTCAATCCAATGAGTGGCCTGATCACTATTAATAGCTTCTCAACTTTGGATCCTTTAGTAAGTGGAACCAATACCCAAACGCCATTACGCTCCATGGATTTGAGCTCTTCAATCATGGCCTCAATCCAATGAGTGGCCTGATCACTATTAATAGCTTCTCGGTAAGAGGTTGGATCAGTAAGTTTCCCAATGTTTTCGACTTCAGCCAGATAAGTTTCGAAATCATCAAAATTTGTGTTTCTGCGAGCCCTTGATGATCTCCTGAGCTGAATTACGGGTTCATTAACAAGCGGTTCTTCGGCGTTTAGATTAGGAGGCATAGGAGGTTCAACCGGTTCATTAGGAGATCCAGGTATAGCGGGAGCAGCGTTGGGTACAAGAGGAATTATCGGAGGAATCGTAATAACCGACGAATGGTTTCCCCCCGCTTCTTGTACTTCTTGCAAATCTAAATCAGGATTTGTCGTGCTCCCACTGATCTCTGAATTTTCGAGGAAAGTGGCATGTTGCGTATCTATGATGCGGGTAGAGTGAGAAGGACAGTAAAACCGATAACCTTTGGAGTTCTCGGGATAACCAATGAAGAAACAAGTAAGGGTTTTAGAATCCAGTTTCTTTAAGTTAGGGTTATAGACTTTTGCTTCGGCAGGACAGCCCCATACTTTCATATATTTTAGACTCGGTTTCCTACCTGTCCAGATCTCATAAGGAGTTTTAGGGACAGATTTTGATGGAACCCTATTGAGTATATGAACAGCTGTTTTTAAGGCCTCAGTCCAAAGAAATTGGGGTAGGTTAGTGTTGGCGAGCATACTTCTCACCATGTCCATTAAAGTTCGGTTTCTCCTTTCAGCAACACCATTCTGTTGAGGAGAACCTGGCATGGTGTATTGGTTAATTATGCCATGTTCCTTGCAAAAATTATAGAAGGGACCGGGAGCTTGACCAATATCAGTATGTTTACCGTAATACTCACCTCCCCTATCTGATCGGACAACTTTTATCTTATGATCAAGTTGGTTTTCAACCAAAGTTTTATAATCGACAAAAGTTTGTAAGGATTCAGATTTTTCTTTAATCAGATAAAGGTGCATATAACGCGAATAATCGTCAATGAATGTAATAAATGATGTATGTCCTGTTATTGATGCGGGATAGGGGCCACTAATATCAGTATGAATTATTTCCAACAAGTTGGAACATCTGGTGGCTCCTTTCTTATTCCCTTTAGCCATTTTGCCTTTGAGGCATTGAATACATGTTTCAAAATCACTAAAATCAAGAGAGGGTAAGATTCCTTCTTTGACGAGTCGTGTCATGCGATCTCGTGAGATGTGACCGAGACGTTTATGCCACAATGTGGAGGAATTCTCTGCTTGTTTAGGTGATTTTGTCTTTGTTTTAGTTATGTCATCAATATTAAGAGACAACAAAGACTGTGAGAAATTATGATCTAGTTCTAATTTATACAGTAATCCATCCAAAAAACCACAACCAAACAATTCATTATTAAGAGTAAAAGTGATCCTGCCACAACCATGAGTAATTACATAACCTTCAAGATCAAGTCTAGATATAGATACAAGGTTCCGAGTAATTCTCGGTACATATAAGGTATCTATTAATCTAATACACTTTCCGGTATTCATATGTAAATTTAAAATCCCCATGGCTTCGACATCTAAGAGATCACCATTTCCAACTCTAAGTTTTCTTTGGTCCTTTGGTAGCTTCTGGATTGTAAAGAATCCCTGTAAGGAATTGGTCACATGGACCATAGAACCAGAGTCACCCCACCACGTATTAAATGGAACATCAGTAGTAAAGGAATCAAATATTACGTAAAGAATCTTACCTTTCTTAGCTAGCCATTCCTTGAATTTAGAGCAATCTTTCTGTCCATGCCCTTTGGAGCGGCAAAATTTGCAGTTAGTATTGCTTGTTGAGGATTTAGGGCCAGAGGCAGCAGCACCATGATTTTGGACTTTATTTTCAGTCTTGTTACTATAGTTACCTTTCCTCTTCTTGAAGTTTGAAGTGGTAGTAAGGTGAACAGCAGCTTCAGGTTGAATGTGCTTAAGACGATCTTCCTCTTGAACGCACATAGCAATCAGTTCACTTATCGACCATTTATCTTTCATAGCGTTATAATTCACTTTGAAAGTGTCGAACCGAGCAGGCAAGGAAGTCATTATGAAGTGCACAAGAAAATTATCTGAGACTTCCATTTTCAAATCCTTAAGCTTGTGAGACATGTCAACCATCTTCATTATGTGTTCACGGACACCATTAGAACCTTCATATTTAAAAGTTAGCATCTTTAGCATTAAGCTACTCGCAGTTGCCTTAGACGATCCCTTAAAGTGATCCTCAACAGATGTGAGGTAAGTTTTCACTTTGTCGTTATCAGGGATAGCTCCTCGGATGCTGGGATGAATTGAGTTCTTGACCATCATTAGGGACAGCCGATTCGCCCCTTCCCACTTCTCAAAGTCCGCTTTCTGAGTCGCAGTAGACGCAGCAGTAATAGCGGCGGGTTCATCATGGCGAATAGCATAGTCCATGTCGAGCATTCCCAGAGTTAAGTAAAGTTGCTCCTTCCAAGAACTGAAATTAGCACCAGTAAGTGCCTCAATGCCGAAGTTTGCTACTGTAGTGGAGAATAAGGAGGATTTAAGATTACGATACGAATTTTAGAAGATTTTATAGTGACAGAGTTAGCTATATAAGGCAGACTAAGTAATGTCCCTTAAGATAATAGAACTAGAGTAATGTCTAAAATAAGTAGACCTAATAGTAATGTTCCTGAGACTAAGACCATATAAGTAATGAAGCTAGTGATAGGTAAGCCTATTAAAAAACACCAAAATAATAAGCTAAAGTAAGGCTCTACTTAGATGTTACATCACCTTTGGGCAGAAATAACTAATATCTAAGCAAAATTATGAGCATAAGGTTTATGCAACACAACGTTTGTCTTTTGACCTTTGGGCAACAAAATAGAACATCGTGTTTTAAGGCATAATAAGAATCCTTTCAAGCACACAAGTATATTAAATCACCTTTGGGCAGAATTAATATCCTACGTGTTTATTATGCTAAAGGAAAAAAAATGCAATCATAGTAATCACCTTTGACCTTTGGGCAACAAAAGATGAAAAACATGAATATTAGTGCATAAGTATAATAAGGTCACATATAAATAAGGTGACAAAAGCAGGGGTCAAGGGGGCTGCGCCCCCTTGCGGGGTCAAGGATGAGATTATATTCGTACAGATGAGTATTGATTCGTACGGATGTAAGTCCAGGTTCGTGCGGATTAATCCTAGATTCGTACGGATGAAACATTTAAGTTCGTACGGATGTAAGCCTAGGTTCGCACTGATTTAGCTTAGATTCGTACGGATCAACAGTTAGGTTCGTATGAGGTGATCCTTGGTTCGTGCTAATGAACAAGTCAGGTTCGCACGAATCAAGCAACACATTCGCACGTATGAGACTTCATCCGTACGTATGAACAAATCAGGTTCGCATGAGATAATCTTTGGTTCGTGCTAATGAACAAGTTAGGTTCGCACAAATCAAGAAAACTCATTCGTACGTATGAGACTCATCCGTACGTATGAACAAGTTAGGTTCGTACGGATGAGCCTTCATCCGCACGGACGAAGTTCGTCGAAATTAAGGTTGCAGCAGCCGCCACCAGGTCCAAAAAATCCCATTTTTCACCCAAAAATCAAAATCCGCCGGCCAGAAAAGTTGCAGAATCAATAATAGCAATAGCTAAGCGATAAATAAACATGAACCAATGGATAATCACGAGCCATTGGCTCTGATACCACATGTTGGATTAAAATAAGATTGATTCATGTTTATCACATACCTCCTGACGATCCTGGGATGTTGTTGAACATGTTAGCCATTGATTCCCAGAATGAGATGATCGTATTATGATGGAGTAATTGAGAGAAAACACTATGTGTGTGTTAGGGATGAAGATGGTGGCTTAAGTGACCAACCCTAATAAGGGTTTATGATGGTCCTTATATAGACACTCAAATTAGGAGTGTGTACCATTTAGTCCTTGGTGTTTAATAAGTGTTTATATTATAAGCTCTCATAGTTCCGATCACCTAATGGGAAATCTATAGTGTCGTCATTAAGGTAAATACGTCCATCGAATATTTACTAGACACAGATTTCAGTTAGTGTCAGTCATCATATCAGTAAGGATAAATGATCAATGAGGGTCACAAATAATATGGGTCCAACAAGTGTGTAAGGCTGCATTTGGTTACAACTATATACAGACAAGAACCACTTAAGGGTCCATCATGGGAGGTCATGCTTAACGAATCTACAGAAATATTGAGTGGATTGGTGAATTTTTTTTCTCCATTGTTAGGTACATTTATTGACCGATTTACAGGATGGAATGATAAAATGGAGAAACGTTTTAGTCATCTTGATGCCTAAATAGAGAGAATTATTGATGATCATCATAATAATACGAGTGCAGATATAAGGGATGGCGACAAGGATTTTGTTCATACTTTACTTGAATTATACTCTATTGAGAATGCCTCCGGCTATCGGTTAACTAAAGGAGACTTAAAAGCTCTTGATGTTGATTTTGGAGTGGGAAATTTCAAGATGGTCCCTTTTAGAGGGGGACGAAATCGTGCCCAACCATGAACATTGCCCCAACGACAATCGAGACTGCGATAGCAAACCTTTTTTATTGGTTTGATTGGGAAGTTTCTTAGAGGGTTCCCTTGTTGTACGTAAGACACTAAGAAAATATCACTTTGCCTTGTACCCACAAAGCATCATAAAGAAAACTAACAATATATTTCTTAAAAAAAGTATAGATCAATGGAGACATTAAACATTCTTCTGAGTCGCACCATGAGAACCGGTATTTGGTTAACTTGTTTTATTGATTTGGCGATTTATTGAACGTACATCTAAACTTAAAAGATGGGTTAACTTGTTTATTCCTTGGTTATTCAAAATTAAGAAATGATATGATAAGTTATTTTTGATTTGTATGTTGTTAGACTTCAAATTTTCTAAAATAAAGTATAATATCATAATTTTATTTATTCAATAAAGGGATAATCCACAAAATCAATGAAAACATAATATGACAATTGTCATATACAATGAACATAGACAATGACAATAATCAAGTTTTTCTTTAAGAAATACAAGTAGTACGAAAACATATACCAAGTACTTATGATTAATGGCGTGAGATATATATGTTGTGACATATATATGGCGAGACATATATCCGGTGAAATTTGAATTTGACCTTGAACTTGAAGTTGAATTAAAGCTAGAATTAGAAATACGAGTATAGAGAGTAAGGAGTGTCCACCGAGATGGAAAACCCTAATCAAAATATATACCAATTAGTTATGATCAACCTCGCATTTATAAATGCTTACAAATATAGAAATCTTTAAACCTAAATTTGAATAAATAATTTCGTCGCAATAACACCAAACTATTTCTATCTTTCTAGATGCAATAACATGATGTCCAAAGGGTTGTTTGCCACAATAATTTCTTTGAAACCGTGAAATTAGAACGCCCTCATGGTTTAAAATTTCGCCAACCGAATTAAAATTCCCAAATCTTTATTCCACCAATTAAAAACTTTTTTCGAGATTGCTTTAAAGACTTTGCATGTTATTAAGCAGTGATCCATCGATTCTACCTCAACATCACCTCTATGACATAGACAGAGTGAAGTAGGGGTGAGCAAAAGTATTAAAATACCAGTTTAGTATTAGTATCGAACTAGTACGTACCAGTATCTGTACCAACCGAATACAAGCGGACCGGTACGATACTCGGTACCACATTTTCCAAAAATTTCGTATCCGGTACCAATTGTACCGGTATTTTATCATTTTTCGGTATTTATATGGTACCATACTAACCAGTACTGAACCGGTTTGTTACGGTACGATATTCGATACCAAGAAAATGACTAAAATAAAACATGTACCAACCGGTTCGGTACGGGACTGGTATCAACCTCACCCTAGAGTGAAGGTCAATTTCTCTCTTTTCCAACTTAACTCTTACCGAAAGTCTACCTTTCAAAGCCCCCAAACGAAGACACACACCTTTTCTGGAATAAGCTTGTTCATGAATGTTTCAATTGTGGAGACACCCACATCTAATGTCTTTTAATCCACTATCGAAGCAAGAGATTAGACCGGTTGTTTGGATCAAGATTCCAATGCCCTTTATCTCTACAATTAATAAATACATTCACATTAATAATAAGATTTTCAAGCAAAGTCACTTCATCAATGGCCCTTCTCCTAGGTTCCGCTACGCAATCCCAAATCCATCATTAAACTATCTGCTTCTGCCATGTAATGTAAGTGAAGTTTTGTTATATATCCCCGCACTTTAAGTGATATTATTTAGAAATGATCCGACACAAAAATTATTACGCAAATATGAAACATGTATTTTACAGCTACAAACATTTTAAATACGATAAAATTACCAAAATTCATTTACAAATTGAATGTGTTCTTGTATGGGTAAAAAAACAACAACAAAAAAATGTATCTCATGCCCATTAATAACAAAGATAAATGTTCAAAAATATATTTAATTTTAGTTCAAAATCTATTTTATGAATCCAGATTATCATTATGTCTAAGTATATCTAACTTTCAAATAATAGTGTATGTATACGATTAATTAAAAACGAGTAAACATGTGATATGATAGCATACATAACAACTTATATGGATATCACGTATATTCATATACAATAACAAATCTTGAAAAAACTAGATACAAACAATAGTCTCATTTAAAGTCTGATATAATATACATAATATGTTCTCTTACAAAGTTACATTTACCCTTTATTTAGTCGTTTATGCAAGTTGTAAGGACAAGTACTTAGTGACTCCTTAGAACCAATGACCAAGAGTCACTATAACACTTATCACGTGAGGTCCATCGTCATTTCCATCTCATAACATCTACTTTGCTTATTATTATAGAGCTTTTTAGCCCAAAACTTTTACAAAATTTATAAGTTAAATATGTAGAAAGTGGAGTCAAGTACATTCTAAAGGATGAGTGATTATTAATCCCATAAGAAAGATACTTAAACCCCACTAGTCCATCAAAGAAAAGCAATAAAACCCTAGTCATAAAGTGGTCAATAATGTTAAAGTTTTTAAGTTAGAAACCAAATTTGATGCCAATTATTGTGTTTTTTTAGTGATTAAAGATTAGTTTTATGAACTTATATTTGCCCCCTATTAGCCGTACCAGGTTCCATTAGATCCATGGACTTGATCTTTAGCTTATGATGCACATCAAGAGCCATGGATTAGTTATATCTATATTTACTTATAATGGAGGATCGTCGGATGGCTAATATTCGAGAATTTCCAAATAGTGGAATCGTATGCATTTGAAACTCCTGACTCTTTGTTTACCCTGTGTTTTAATTACCATAATGTGATTAATGGCATACTTATGCATTTGAAACTCTTGACTCTTTGGTTGCCCTATTTTTTAATTACCATAATACATTTGAAACTCCTGACTCTTTGGTTGCCCTATGTTTTAATTACCATAATATGATTAATGACATACTTATGCATTTGAAACTCCTGACTCTTTGGTTGCCCTATGTTTTAATTACCATAATGTGATTAATGGCATACTTATGCATTTGAAACTCCTGACTCTTTGGTTGCCCTATGTTTTAATAACCATAATGTGATTAATGGCATACTAATTATTGAGGTATTCCAAAGGTTGGTGGTTTTTTGTTTTTCTATATAAGTTAGTTCGAAAAGTTACATTTGCATCAACAAGCCCCGTAACTACGTACAATCATGTCTCTTTCGAAAAACATGTCTCACTCCAAGATTGGCGCCCTTGACCCAACTAGAGAAGATTGGGTCGTTCATGTACGACTTTGTAGAATGTGGGAGGCAGGTTGGAGATGGTTATGGCTGATGATGAGGTAATTTCTAATTTGTTTGATACAATAATTTCTACCATGTTAAATTAGTTTCTTACATGTTTTTTTTTTACCAAAAAGGGCGGTTCGATACAAGGTTTCATCACTAGAAATCATATACGAAAGTTTAAGCCTCTTCTCGAAGAGGGCCAGGTATATCAAATCTCGAGGTTCAGAGTGATTGAAGGTCAAATGGGATATAAAGTTGTCCCGAATCAATACCGCATCCGTCATGTAAGGGTTTGTAGAATGTGGGAGGCAGTAAATACGAAACTCGGTGATGTCTTACTTGGGTTGGAGATGATTATGGCTGATGATGAGGTAATTTCTAAATTGTTTAATTTCTAATTTGTTTGAAAATTTTAAAAGCCGGAAAAAGGGTACGCCACGAAAATGTGGAAAATGTGGGGGGTTAAATTAGTTTCTTACATGTTTTTTTTTTAACCAAAAAGGGTGGTTCGATACAAGGTTTCATCACTAGAAATCATATACGAAAGTTTAAGGCTCTTCTCGAAGAGGGCCAGGTATATCAAATCTCGAGGTTCATAGTGATTGAAGGTCAAATGGGATATAAAGTTGTCCCGAATCAATACCGCATCCGTTTCAACATTGCAACATCGGTTCGTAAACTTGAAGTATCCTATGATAAGGTTATTGTTCTGAGTTGTTTTATGTAGGGACTATGGTATTAACCTACCCAATTCATGCTTTTTGTAATGTTTGTTTTCGTTGTTGTAGGTATAGGGTCCATGTGCATGTTGTTGATGAGGCAAGCGATACAATATTTACCATTTTCAATTCCGTGGTGGAGAAGGTGTTTGAGGAAATAAATGTGTTATTGTTGGAAGTTAAAGACACAAAATTCCCTATTCTGATCATTGTTCGTGACAAATCTCTTTAGAAATTGTCACCGCGCAACGCGCGGGAATACGTCTAGTTATATTATAAGATAATTTCAAGAGATTGTTGTTTTATTAATATTTCATCATATTCTTATTTGTTAAGGGGTATTTTATAATACTTGAAAAATCATATGTTCTAATTTTTAATATTTTTATTAGATAATTGATGTAGTCAAAAACAACGATGTTGCTGATGTCATCATTCTAAAGAATTATATCATTAAAAATCAACTTTTTCGTATTTTAATTGTTGTTTACAAAGGCAAAACTTGACGAAATTTGTTTTGTTGGGGGGGTGGGGTTGTGTGTGTGGGTTGGGGGTTGTATACTTTTACGAGTTGTTTGCTTATTTCGTGTTTTGTTTGGGATATCTAATATTCTTTCGAAGATACTTCTTTATGGTTTTAAATATATTGTTTGATTTGGGTTTTGAGGAGTACTTTATTTTTGTAATCGTAAAAACTGTGATACCTTTTGGGTTTCAATTATTTGTTCTTTGTGATTCGTTCAAAGCATTCGGTCATTTAATCATATAAATCCAACATTAATAACTAAGGTGAATCTAAAAGAACAATTGATGAACCCCATTAGAAATTTGGAACTAGAAATCAATCTAAAACAACAAGCACCTCGGACAAAATAAAATGCACTAATATAACACCATTGACCAACAACGCCCACACTAACCCAATATACATAAGACTATGGGGTGTGGTGGGTGATTGGGGGTGATGATGTGGAGTGATAGAGGTGATTTGTAGGAAAGAGAGTGTGATTTGTAGGAAAGAGAGTGTGATGATGTGGAGTGATAAAAATGGGTGGTGTGGTTGTGTGATGATGTGGAGTGATAGAGGAAAGAGAGTGTAATTTTAAAAAGTTGTATATTTATAATTTTTTTTATATAAATGAAATTTAAAAACTTGTATTTTTATATAAAAAAAAACAAACACTACAATTTATTTAAAAAAAAAAATACTACAATTTATTAAAAAAAAAAAACACACTACAATTTATTTAAAAAAAAAATACTACAATTTATTAAAAAAAAAAAACATACTACAATAAAAAAAAATACTACAAATATTGAGGATAAAATTTCGCGATAAGCCTTTTCTTTTCATCTTCCGCTATTCTTTTGTAAGGCTCCGCGAGATGAGTGGTGTCCTGCATGATCGTCTTTAACGCTCTTGCTCGCACTTTTTCTTCAGCAGTATCAGCAAATTTCCCGAACTTTTCCCCAATATACTTGAGTGAATCTTCGGCCCCCGAAGAAGAAGCAGCGGCTTTGCCCTTTCCTTTGCGCGCTTTTGTCTTTGCTTGATCTCTACCAATCGGTCTTGGAAGGTCTTCCTCCAAGTGAACATCATCATCATCATCGTTGAGATCGATTCCAGCAAAAGGCGATACCGGAGTGGCGGGAGTGGCGGGAGTGGAGGGGTTACTAGACTCCGATGTTCTACGCGCTTTTCGGGACCCTCCAGATGTTGGGACATGTTGACAAACCGGGCTATTTCTCAATATTTGCCAAGACGCTAAATGTAGGAAACCCGTTTGCATTATGGTGCGGTAAGTCTCCAGAGCATGTTCGAGCAATTGTTGATCACTATGACCGCTTGGTCTAGTTTGTTGGGCTTGTCGAAAAATCCCGTTGAATTTTTTGACCTTTCTTCGTAAGTCGGTCCACTTGCTCGAAAGAGAGTCGTCGGTACGAAAGTAAGAGGGATCATCTTTAAGCATCTTGGCGAAATATTTTGCACGAACACTATCCCAGTAAAGTGGTGAATGTTGATCATTTCCCAAAATGGGGTCCTCGGATGTCGACGACCACGCTGAAGCAAGTGCGATCTCCTCCGCTTCGGTCCACCTCTTCCCTTCGGTTTTGCCTCTTAGGGATTCGGTTTCTTTCTTCTTATGTTTCCTCTTCCCACGGGCCGGCATTCTTTGAGCTTGAGTTTCCGGAACCACCTCATCGTTGTCAGAATCGTCAACGTCAATGGAGGCACTTGCGGAAAATTGGATAAATGGTCTTGGTTAAGCAATTGCGGAGAACGACCCGCCTTGGTATAGCGGGGTCTAGGGATGGTCGTTGTGGTGATGGAGTTTGTTGGTAAAAATTGGGAAATTGGTTAGGGTTTGGAAGTTGGGTAAAGTTTTGAAATTGGTTTGGATGTTGATATTGGTTAGGGTTTTGAAATTGTGGAAATTGGTTTGGGTTTTGATATTGGTTTGGGTTGAACCATTGGTTCCATTGGTTGGGGTTGGGGTTGTTTTGATTGTTGTTGTTGTTGGGATCCATTTGAGATTATTGAAAGAATGTATAAAAATAGAGAGATTGTTATAAAAATTGAGAGAGAAAGAGAGATTTGGTGTGGTTTTTGTTATAAAATGAGTTGGTATTTATAGAAAATGTTTAGGTTTTTTGAAAATTTGGCCGTTGCTTGATTTTGTAGTCGACCGTTGCAAAAAATCTGGCTGTTGCTCCCTCAAACCACGGCGTTGTTAAGAAAACGCCAGCCCCCTTTTTTAGCCTACAACGCCCCTACCGGTGTGGTGGAGGGCGTTGTTGGGCGTTGTCGTGCTGAGGTGGAGGGCGTTGTTGTGTGTTTAACGCTTCATACCCCATAGCCTAACATTTGGTTTAAAATCTTAGCATTATGAATTTATTCGACAAAAAAACACGAAATGATTGTATTTTGGTATGGTTGTACTTGCCCTAGTAGTGTTTCGGTTCGTCTTTGTCTTTTTTTCCTTGCTTTGTATTTCGTTGTTGTTTGGATGTGTATAGTGTATGGTAAGGTGTTTTTATAGCACAAGGGTGCTCGTGTTTTAGGTTCAATATGTTTTACGTTATTTATCTTTATGATTTCTCATCAGTTCTTCTCAACAGATTAAACATTGTTGTTACGAAAAAAACATCAATGCATATGTTTTAAAGTTAACAAAATTTTAGTTAACTTTTTTTAAAAATAAAATCTTGACGGCTAGTTTTCCATTTTCTATGAAATTTCATATGATTGTGTCTAGGGGATTAACTAATTAAGGAATCTATGTTTAAGATAATTAAAATAATTATATTGCATACCATTGCTGATGTGGAGATTTGGCTTATCACGGACCATATGGAATTAACATATGCAAGGTATTGGGACACTCATTAAATTATTACTCTCTAAGTCTCTAATATTTTATTGATAACATTTTAAAATTTAATCTTGTGATATAAAACAGAATCAAGATAAAACGTTGTTATCATACATGATAAACATAATACTTTATATCCGTCTAACGTCGACATGTTCCCATTCAAATTGAAATGAAGGAAAAAAAATCTTATTCGACTTAGTTTTGTAATGACAATCACAAAGCGAAGACTCAGACAATTTTCCGCATCGATGTTTATCTATCGTAATCTAAGTTTCAATAAAAAAAAAATTAAACGCAACAAAATATACACTTTCAAATGTTGTCTACCAAAAAGTTTAACATGGTAAATAAATTACAAGTGTTTCAAAATTGAAAGATATTCATTTTTGCTTTGCAATTCTCCGTATGTTAGCATTTACCTTTTCCAATCCATTCCATGTAATATTTTTAGGAACCGGTTAGATTTATAACATTTTTTCGAATAGCTTTACTCCAACTCTATACAACGAACTATGGATAATAAACTCAAACTCATGTGGATTTGGGTCCATTAGTTTTAGGGTTTATACACGTTATAAATAAGGATCAATAATATGTAATGACCAAACGGGTTTGCATCATTCTATCATGGTATCAGAGCGGGTACGATCTCGTCACTAGGTTCCAAACCCTGAACAACAACAACAAAAAAACTCAAAATTCGGATTTGAATCCTATCTCTAACTGTTTCGGCCATAACTCCCAAACCGTTTGGATTTAACAGATGAGGTCAGCGCCATTAGCTTTGTAATCAAATTTCGAAGACATCAATCGGAATCGCAGCAGAAGCACAAGCCACGCTACCGTCAAGCGCCAAAAATATTGTCGTTCAGATCTGATAAAAAAAAAGGCTCAATGTTTGCTTGTAACTTTTGATACCGTTTGGAGTTAGCTAATGTCGTTAACGCCTGTGAATTCAAATTAATTTCGAAGAAAAGCATACGGAATGGCAACGAACGCAGCTCTAACGAGTCCATTATACTCTGTCGCTAGCAACAAGTCATTTGCAATCAGGAGCTCAACTATCATTTTTTTTTTTCTTTATATTTTTTTTCTTAATTATAGTTTTATTATCCAGTTCGAGTTTTCATGATTTCGCCGCTCGATACTGCCGGGAAAGTATTGGATGACATCCCAAACCCATGTGGGTTTGGGGCCATTAGGTTTAGGGTTTATGCACCTTATAAATAAGAATCAGTAATATGTAATAACCAAAGAGGTTTTTGCATCATTCTATCTGAACGTCTATGACTCGTCTAGTAAGCACTCCGGATGTCGGTTTTATCCATCTCAAAGTACATGATATTTACACCGAAACAGTTCCATATTTATG
>CAJVGC010000323.1:0-28589 GCA_910822075.1 Senecio squalidus
ACCTATAAAACTCTTATTTTATTGTAAAACCTAGATTACATCCCGTACGAGTTAGAATTACGTTTAGGTGTGTGATATTGATGTCAAATAATCCCCTACGTTACAATAGCATTAAGAATGTCTTAAGAATAGTATTTGAAGCCATTTAATCCATAAAAAACTCAATCAAATCAAATATACCATTTTAAAATCAAAACCCAAATTTGAAAAACCCATAGGTACTTTCAAAAACTAATTTTACAACACCGTACCGTACAATTCCGTTTCTAATCCAAACTTCCACACTAGCCTAATAAACTTTAAAATTACCTATATCAACTATTCAAACCAATTTATACCCAATAAAACGCTTATTTTATTGTAAAACCTAGATTACATCCCGTACGAGTTAGAATTACGTTTAGGTGTGTGATATTGATGTCAAATAATCCCCTACGTTACAATAGCATTAAGAATGTCTTAAGAATAGTATTTGAAGCCATTTAATCCATAAAAACTCAATATACCATTTTAAAATCAAAACCCAAATTTGAAAAACCCATAGGTACTTTCAAAAACTAATTTTACAACACCGTACCGTACAATTCCGTTTCTAATCCAAACTTCCACACTACCCTAATAAACTTTAAAATTACCTATATCAACTATTCAAACCAATTTATACTTATAAAACGCTTATTTTATTGTAAAACCTAGATTACATCCCGTACGAGTTAGAATTACGTTTAGGTGTGTGATATTGATGTCAAATAATCCCCTACGTTACAATAGCATTAAGAATGTCTTAAGAATAGTATTTGAAGCCATTTAATCCATAAAAAACTCAATCAAATCAAATATACCATTTTAAAATCAAAACCCAAATTTGAAAAACCCATAGGTACTTTCAAAAACTAATTTTACAACACCGTACCGTACAATTCCGTTTCTAATCCAAACTTCCACACTAGCCTAATAAACTTTAAAATTACCTATATCAACTATTCAAACCAATTTATACCCACTAAAACTCTTATTTTATTGTAAAACCTAGATTACATCCCGTACGAGTTAGAATTACGTTTAGGTGTGTGATATTGATGTCAAATAATCCCCTACGTTACAATAGCATTAAGAATGTCTTAAGAATAGTATTTGAAGCCATTTAATCCATAAAAAACTCAATCAAATCAAATATACCATTTTAAAATCAAAACCCAAATTTGAAAAACCCATAGGTACTTTCAAAAACTAATTTTACAACACCGTACCGTACAATTCCGTTTCTAATCCAAACTTCCACACTAGCCTAATAAACTTTAAAATTACCTATATCAACTATTCAAACCAATTTATACCCAATAAAACGCTTATTTTATTGTAAAACCTAGATTACATCCCGTACGAGTTAGAATTACGTTTAGGTGTGTGATATTGATGTCAAATAATCCCCTACGTTACAATAGCATTAAGAATGTCTTAAGAATAGTATTTGAAGCCATTTAATCCATAAAAAACTCAATCAAATATACCATTTTAAAATCAAAACCCAAATTTGAAAAACCCATAGGTACTTTCAAAAACTAATTTTACAACACCGTACCGTACAATTCCGTTTCTAATCCAAACTTCCACACTAGCCTAATAAACTTTAAAATTACCTATATCAACTATTCAAACCAATTTATACCTATAAAACGCTTATTTTATTGTAAAACCTAGATTACATCCCGTACGAGTTAGAATTACGTTTAGGTGTGTGATATTGATGTCAAATAATCCCCTACGTTACAATAGCATTAAGAATGTCTTAAGAATAGTATTTGAAGCCATTTAATCCATAAAAAACTCAATCAAATCAAATATACCATTTTAAAATCAAAACCCAAATTTGAAAAACCCATAGGTACTTTCAAAAACTAATTTTACAACACCGTACCGTACAATTCCGTTTCTAATCCAAACTTCCACACTAGCCTAATAAACTTTAAAATTACCTATATCAACTATTCAAACCAATTTATACCCAATAAAACGCTTATTTTATTGTAAAACCTAGATTACATCCCGTACGAGTTAGAATTACGTTTAGGTGTGTGATATTGATGTCAAATAATCCCCTACGTTACAATAGCATTAAGAATGTCTTAAGAATAGTATTTGAAGCCATTTAATCCATAAAAAACTCAATCAAATCAAATATACCATTTTAAAATCAAAACCCAAATTTGAAAAACCCATAGGTACTTTCAAAAACTAATTTTACAACACCGTACCGTACAATTCCGTTTCTAATCCAAACTTCCACACTAGCCTAATAAACTTTAAAATTACCTATATCAACTATTCAAACCAATTTATACCCAATAAAACTCTTATTTTATTGTAAAACCTAGATTACATCCCGTACGAGTTAGAATTACGTTTAGGTGTGTGATATTGATGTCAAATAATCCCCTACGTTACAATAGCATTAAGAATGTCTTAAGAATAGTATTTGAAGCCATTTAATCCATAAAAAACTCAATCAAATATACCATTTTAAAATCAAAACCCAAATTTGAAAAACCCATAGGTACTTTCAAAAACTAATTTTACAACACCGTACCGTACAATTCCGTTTCTAATCCAAACTTCCACACTAGCCTAATAAACTTTAAAATTACCTATATCAACTATTCAAACCAATTTATACCCAATAAAACTCTTATTTTATTGTAAAACCTAGATTACATCCCGTACGAGTTAGAATTACGTTTAGGTGTGTGATATTGATGTCAAATAATCCCCTACGTTACAATAGCATTAAGAATGTCTTAAGAATAGTATTTGAAGCCATTTAATCCATAAAAAACTCAATCAAATCAAATATACCATTTTAAAATCAAAACCCAAATTTGAAAAACCCATAGGTACTTTCAAAAACTAATTTTACAACACCGTACCGTACAATTCCGTTTCTAATCCAAACTTCCACACTACCCTAATAAACTTTAAAATTACCTATATCAACTATTCAAACCAATTTATAACGCTTATTTTATTGTAAAACCTAGATTACATCCCGTACGAGTTAGAATTACGTTTAGGTGTGTGATATTGATGTCAAATAATCCCCTACGTTACAATAGCATTAAGAATGTCTTAAGAATAGTATTTGAAGCCATTTAATCCATAAAAAACTCAATCAAATCAAATATACCATTTTAAAATCAAAACCCAAATTTGAAAAACCCATAGGTACTTTCAAAAACTAATTTTACAACACCGTACCGTACAATTCCGTTTCTAATCCAAACTTCCACACTAGCCTAATAAACTTTAAAATTACCTATATCAACTATTCAAACCAATTTATACCCAATAAAACTCTTATTTTATTGTAAAACCTAGATTACATCCCGTACGAGTTAGAATTACGTTTAGGTGTGTGATATTGATGTCAAATAATCCCCTACGTTACAATAGCATTAAGAATGTCTTAAGAATAGTATTTGAAGCCATTTAATCCATAAAAAACTCAATCAAATCAAATATACCATTTTAAAATCAAAACCCAAATTTGAAAAACCCTAGGTACTTTCAAAAACTAATTTTACAACACCGTACCGTACAATTCCGTTTCTAATCCAAACTTCCACACTAGCCTAATAAACTTTAAAATTACCTATATCAACTATTCAAACCAATTTATACCCAATAAAACTCTTATTTTATTGTAAAACCTAGATTACATCCCGTACGAGTTAGAATTACGTTTAGGTGTGTGATATTGATGTCAAATAATCCCCTACGTTACAATAGCATTAAGAATGTCTTAAGAATAGTATTTGAAGCCATTTAATCCATAAAAAACTCAATCAAATCAAATATACCATTTTAAAATCAAAACCCAAATTTGAAAAACCCATAGGTACTTTCAAAAACTAATTTTACAACACCGTACCGTACAATTCCGTTTCTAATCCAAACTTCCACACTACCCTAATAAACTTTAAAATTACCTATATCAACTATTCAAACCAATTTATACCTTATAAAACTCTTATTTTATTGTAAAACCTAGATTACATCCCGTACGAGTTAGAATTACGTTTAGGTGTGTGATATTGATGTCAAATAATCCCCTACGTTACAATAGCATTAAGAATGTCTTAAGAATAGTATTTGAAGCCATTTAATCCATAAAAAACTCAATCAAATCAAATATACCATTTTAAAATCAAAACCCAAATTTGAAAAACCCATAGGTACTTTCAAAAACTAATTTTACAACACCGTACCGTACAATTCCGTTTCTAATCCAAACTTCCACACTAGCCTAATAAACTTTAAAATTACCTATATCAACTATTCAAACCAATTTATACCCAATAAAACGCTTATTTTATTGTAAAACCTAGATTACATCCCGTACGAGTTAGAATTACGTTTAGGTGTGTGATATTGATGTCAAATAATCCCCTACGTTACAATAGCATTAAGAATGTCTTAAGAATAGTATTTGAAGCCATTTAATCCATAAAAAACTCAATCAAATCAAATATACCATTTTAAAATCAAAACCCAAATTTGAAAAACCCATAGGTACTTTCAAAAACTAATTTTACAACACCGTACCGTACAATTCCGTTTCTAATCCAAACTTCCACACTAGCCTAATAAACTTTAAAATTACCTATATCAACTATTCAAACCAATTTATACCCAATAAAACTCTTATTTTATTGTAAAACCTAGATTACATCCCGTACGAGTTAGAATTACGTTTAGGTGTGTGATATTGATGTCAAATAATCCCCTACGTTACAATAGCATTAAGAATGTCTTAAGAATAGTATTTGAAGCCATTTAATCCATAAAAAACTCAATCAAATCAAATATACCATTTTAAAATCAAAACCCAAATTTGAAAAACCCATAGGTACTTTCAAAAACTAATTTTACAACACCGTACCGTACAATTCCGTTTCTAATCCAAACTTCCACACTAGCCTAATAAACTTTAAAATTACCTATATCAACTATTCAAACCAATTTATACCCAATAAAACTCTTATTTTATTGTAAAACCTAGATTACATCCCGTACGAGTTAGAATTACGTTTAGGTGTGTGATATTGATGTCAAATAATCCCCTACGTTACAATAGCATTAAGAATGTCTTAAGAATAGTATTTGAAGCCATTTAATCCATAAAAAACTCAATCAAATCAAATATACCATTTTAAAATCAAAACCCAAATTTGAAAAACCCATAGGTACTTTCAAAAACTAATTTTACAACACCGTACCGTACAATTCCGTTTCTAATCCAAACTTCCACACTACCCTAATAAACTTTAAAATTACCTATATCAACTATTCAAACCAATTTATACCCTATAAAACGCTTATTTTATTGTAAAACCTAGATTACATCCCGTACGAGTTAGAATTACGTTTAGGTGTGTGATATTGATGTCAAATAATCCCCTACGTTACAATAGCATTAAGAATGTCTTAAGAATAGTATTTGAAGCCATTTAATCCATAAAAAACTCAATCAAATCAAATATACCATTTTAAAATCAAAACCCAAATTTGAAAAACCCATAGGTACTTTCAAAAACTAATTTTACAACACCGTACCGTACAATTCCGTTTCTAATCCAAACTTCCACACTAGCCTAATAAACTTTAAAATTACCTATATCAACTATTCAAACCAATTTATACCCAATAAAACGCTTATTTTATTGTAAAACCTAGATTACATCCCGTACGAGTTAGAATTACGTTTAGGTGTGTGATATTGATGTCAAATAATCCCCTACGTTACAATAGCATTAAGAATGTCTTAAGAATAGTATTTGAAGCCATTTAATCCATAAAAAACTCAATCAAATCAAATATACCATTTTAAAATCAAAACCCAAATTTGAAAAACCCATAGGTACTTTCAAAAACTAATTTTACAACACCGTACCGTACAATTCCGTTTCTAATCCAAACTTCCACACTAGCCTAATAAACTTTAAAATTACCTATATCAACTATTCAAACCAATTTATACCCAATAAAACTCTTATTTTATTGTAAAACCTAGATTACATCCCGTACGAGTTAGAATTACGTTTAGGTGTGTGATATTGATGTCAAATAATCCCCTACGTTACAATAGCATTAAGAATGTCTTAAGAATAGTATTTGAAGCCATTTAATCCATAAAAAACTCAATCAAATCAAATATACCATTTTAAAATCAAAACCCAAATTTGAAAAACCCATAGGTACTTTCAAAAACTAATTTTACAACACCGTACCGTACAATTCCGTTTCTAATCCAAACTTCCACACTACCCTAATAAACTTTAAAATTACCTATATCAACTATTCAAACCAATTTATACTTATAAAACGCTTATTTTATTGTAAAACCTAGATTACATCCCGTACGAGTTAGAATTACGTTTAGGTGTGTGATATTGATGTCAAATAATCCCCTACGTTACAATAGCATTAAGAATGTCTTAAGAATAGTATTTGAAGCCATTTAATCCATAAAAAACTCAATCAAATCAAATATACCATTTTAAAATCAAAACCCAAATTTGAAAAACCCATAGGTACTTTCAAAAACTAATTTTACAACACCGTACCGTACAATTCCGTTTCTAATCCAAACTTCCACACTAGCCTAATAAACTTTAAAATTACCTATATCAACTATTCAAACCAATTTATACCCAATAAAACTCTTATTTTATTGTAAAACCTAGATTACATCCCGTACGAGTTAGAATTACGTTTAGGTGTGTGATATTGATGTCAAATAATCCCCTACGTTACAATAGCATTAAGAATGTCTTAAGAATAGTATTTGAAGCCATTTAATCCATAAAAAACTCAATCAAATCGAATATACCATTTTAAAATCAAAACCCAAATTTGAAAAACCCATAGGTACTTTCAAAAACTAATTTTACAACACCGTACCGTACAATTCCGTTTCTAATCCAAACTTCCACACTAGCCTAATAAACTTTAAAATTACCTATATCAACTATTCAAACCAATTTATACCCAATAAAACTCTTATTTTATTGTAAAACCTAGATTACATCCCGTACGAGTTAGAATTACGTTTAGGTGTGTGATATTGATGTCAAATAATCCCCTACGTTACAATAGCATTAAGAATGTCTTAAGAATAGTATTTGAAGCCATTTAATCCATAAAAAACTCAATCAAATCAAATATACCATTTTAAAATCAAAACCCAAATTTTAAAAACCCATAGGTACTTTCAAAAACTAATTTTACAACACCGTACCGTACAATTCCGTTTCTAATCCAAACTTCCACACTACCCTAATAAACTTTAAAATTACCTATATCAACTATTCAAACCAATTTATACCCAATAAAACGCTTATTTTATTGTAAAACCTAGATTACATCCCGTACGAGTTAGAATTACGTTTAGGTGTGTGATATTGATGTCAAATAATCCCCTACGTTACAATAGCATTAAGAATGTCTTAAGAATAGTATTTGAAGCCATTTAATCTATAAAAAACTCAATCAAATCAAATATACCATTTTAAAATCAAAACCCAAATTTGAAAAACCCATAGGTACTTTCAAAAACTAATTTTACAACACCGTACCGTACAATTCCGTTTCTAATCCAAACTTCCACACTAGCCTAATAAACTTTAAAATTACCTATATCAACTATTCAAACCAATTTATTCTCAATAAAACTCTTATTTTATTGTAAAACCTAGATTACATCCCGTACGAGTTAGAATTACGTTTAGATGTGTGATATTGATGTCAAATAATCCCCTACGTTACAATAGCATTAAGAATGTCTTAAGAATAGTATTTGAAGCCATTTAATCCATAAAAAACTCAATCAAATCGAATATACCATTTTAAAATCAAAACCCAAATTTGAAAAACCCATAGGTACTTTCAAAAACTAATTTTACAACACCGTACCGTACAATTCCGTTTCTAATCCAAACTTCCACACTAGCCTAATAAACTTTAAAATTACCTATATCAACTATTCAAACCAATTTATACCCAATAAAACTCTTATTTTATTGTAAAACCTAGATTACATCCCGTACGAGTTAGAATTACGTTTAGGTGTGTGATATTGATGTCAAATAATCCCCTACGTTACAATAGCATTAAGAATGTCTTAAGAATAGTATTTGAAGCCATTTAATCCATAAAAAACTCAATCAAATCAAATATACCATTTTAAAATCAAAACCCAAATTTTAAAAACCCATAGGTACTTTCAAAAACTAATTTTACAACACCGTACCGTACAATTCCGTTTCTAATCCAAACTTCCACACTACCCTAATAAACTTTAAAATTACCTATATCAACTATTCAAACCAATTTATACCTTATAAAACGCTTATTTTATTGTAAAACCTAGATTACATCCCGTACGAGTTAGAATTACGTTTAGGTGTGTGATATTGATGTCAAATAATCCCCTACGTTACAATAGCATTAAGAATGTCTTAAGAATAGTATTTGAAGCCATTTAATCTATAAAAAACTCAATCAAATCAAATATACCATTTTAAAATCAAAACCCAAATTTGAAAAACCCATAGGTACTTTCAAAAACTAATTTTACAACACCGTACCGTACAATTCCGTTTCTAATCCAAACTTCCACACTAGCCTAATAAACTTTAAAATTACCTAGATCAACTATTCAAACCAATTTATACCCAATAAAACTCTTATTTTATTGTAAAACCTAGATTACATCCCGTACGAGTTAGAATTACGTTTAGATGTGTGATATTGATGTCAAATAATCCCCTACGTTACAATAGCATTAAGAATGTCTTAAGAATAGTATTTGAAGCCATTTAATCCATAAAAAACTCAATCAAATCGAATATACCATTTTAAAATCAAAACCCAAATTTGAAAAACCCATAGGTACTTTCAAAAACTAATTTTACAACACCGTACCGTACAATTCCGTTTCTAATCCAAACTTCCACACTAGCCTAATAAACTTTAAAATTACCTATATCAACTATTCAAACCAATTTATACCCAATAAAACTCTTATTGTATTGTAAAACCTAGATTACATCCCGTACGAGTTAGAATTACGTTTAGGTGTGTGATATTGATGTCAAATAATCCCCTACGTTACAATAGCATTAAGAATGTGTTAAGAATAGTATTTGAAGCCATTTAATCCATAAAAAACTCAATCAAATCAAATATACCATTTTAAAATCAAAACCCAAATTTGAAAAACCCATAGGTACTTTCAAAAACTAATTTTACAACACCGTACCGTACAATTCCGTTTCTAATCCAAACTTCCACACTACCCTAATAAACTTTAAAATTACCTATGTCAACTATTCAAACCAATTTTTTTTTTGGGTAAAAGGGATAACTTATCCCCGGTAAATTATATTACACCAAAAAACATTAAGTACAATGGAATGTGGCTGAAATACCACATTAACCTCAAGCAACGCTTGAACTACCGCAAACACCATATGTGACATGCCACATTATGGGTGACTAATAACATACCCTATGACACCTATAGGAAATAACCATTTAGAAAAGCCCATAAAACGAGCAGACCACTCTAACAATGAATAGAAAAGCACCATAAAAATTAAGAAAACACCGAATCCGGCAAATCCCAACGTCTCGTTAACCAACCAGCAGCCCTAGACCTCTTAAACACACATGAGAGAAGTTTAAGCCGCACATAATACTTGATCTTTTCCACCACTTGAACATACGTCCGTTTCTGATTCTGAAAAAGACGCAAATTGCGTTCCTCCCATATAAGATACGAACACGCAGCAACCACAAGCTTTGCTACCACACTCCGAATTGTTCTACGTTTAGCAATAGGAATAAGAACTTCAACAATATCAGAAATAGAACCCACCACATTGGGAAGGCCAGCCAAACCCCTCATAGCCTCCCAAACCTGTTTCGAATAAACACATTCAAAAAATAAATGTTCATGAGAGTCCGGTTGTCCGTCACATAAAGGGCACATCGTACTAGTAATCCCATTGTAATCCCAAAACCTCAACCGATCTTGCGTTCTTAACCGCCTCTTCGCCACAAGCCATAAATGAAACGCATGCCTAGGAATACAATTTGCAAACCAAACAACATCATACCAATCAATCCGGTCAGCTCTAGGACGAATAGATTCCCACACCGTACTAACTGAAAACGGAACACAATTTCCATTATGATCATACCATTCTAACCGGTCATTCTGATCCCCAAGAATAGGAACAGCAAGCGGCGTAAGAATAGGATATTTACCATACCACTCACTAGGCCATAACCACGTACCATTTCCAACCGCATCACGAACTTTAGAAACAAAACTAAACCCAGCGCCATGAATATCCCGATTAGAAACGACCTCCACAAGGGGCTGAAATGTAGCCCATCTATCATACCAAAGAGAACAGATAGCACCATTCCCAATACGATACCGAAGAAATTCACGAACAATAGGCCTAAGTTTAAGCAGATTACGCCAACCCCAAGTCATACAACCACGATACGGAATATCAAAAAAATGCCGATTTCGCAACTTATACACATGAACCCATTTAACCCACAACGACTCCTTATTTGTAAGCAAATTCCAAATATGAGGAATCATAAGGGCTTTATTAAACACAGCAAGCCGGCGAATTCCAAGCCCTCCTTCAGCCTTCGGAAGGCAAACAACATCCCAAGCTACTTTGGCATGACCCGAATCCCATAAAAAACTCCGCATCAGCTTCTCAATATCAACAAGAATACGAGTAGGAAGAATAAAGACCGAGGCCCAATAAACATGCATAGAGCCAAGAACAGAACGAACCAGTTGCAATCTCCCCGCAACCGAAAGAGACTTATTCTTCCAATCAGCAATACGACTACGAATACGATCAAGAAGCTCATTACAATCCCGAAACAACAGCCTAGAAGAAACCAAAGGCACACCAAGATATTTAATCGGAAGACGACCCTCCTCAAATGGTAAAATCTGCAAAATAGCTATTTTATATGGTTAAGCACATTACAAAAATAAACCGTGCTCTTCGGAAGACTTGGAATCAGCCCTGACGAACTCTTAAACTCCTCCATAGCATCCATAATAACCTTAGCAGAAACCGGGTCACCATGCGCAAAAATAAAGAGATCATCCGCAAAACATAGATTAAGAAGATCCAAATCAGCACAATAGCGATGGTACACGAAACCATGGGACAAACGAACCTTACGCCTCAACATAAGAGTAAAAACCTCCATAACCAATGTAAACAAGTATGGGGACAGCGGGTCACCTTGCCTTAAACCGCGTTTACCCTTAAAGAAACCATGAAGCGAACCATTAATACATATAGAAAAAGATGTCGTAGTGACACACTCCATAATCCACGCCACCATACGATCATGGAAACCAAATTCCATCAGCACCGCACGTAAAAAAGCCCAATCAACAGTATCATACGCCTTCTGGATATCAACCTTAAACGCACACCTAGAAGGGCCTCTATCCAAATGATAATTATGCATAAGCTCCTGAGTAAGCAGAATATTATCCGATATTCTCCTCCCCGGAACAAACGCCGATTGATTTTGACTAACTATCTCTTGAAGACTGTCCTTAATCCGATTAGCAATGATCTTAGTAATGCATTTAAACAAAACATTACAGCAAGAAATAGGGCGATAATCATTAACCCTAGTCGGCACTTTCACCTTAGGAATAAGAGCAATAATCGTATGGTTAAGCTCCTTCAAGATATTACCATTCCGAAAAAACTCCTGAATCGCACTCGTAACATCCTTAGCCACAATATCCCAAGACTCCTTAAAGAAACATGCATATAACCATCCGGACCTGGAGACTTATCATTTCCCATAGAAAACATAGCCTCCTTCACCTCCTTTTCAGTTACAGAACGAATCATATCCAACGCTTTACCCGAATCAAGTTTTTTCACAAATAAAGTATCCGGATCAAAAGGAATGACCGTACCAGCTTGCCCCAAAAAAACTTCATAATGAGCCACGAAAACAGCCGGCACACCATCACCCGAAATAGTATTACCACTCATATCAGTAATCACATCAATACGATTACGGCTCATCCGACCTTTGACCACCTTATGAAAGTAAGCAGAATTAGAATCCCCCGATTTAAGCCACTCCACCTTAGCTCTTTGCCTCAAAAAATTCTCCTCCATAATCAAAGCATCATTAAATGCCGTAACATAAACAGCCTCCTCTTCACGAAAAACCTTATTCAACGGATCCTTATCCAAATCAGCTTGAACACGATCAACTTCAGTACGGAGATGATTAACATTTTCATGCAAATTCCCTTTATCATAAAGTAACTTACGTAATGGTTGTTTCAGCAATTTGAGCCTCTTAACCACTCCGAACATAATAAACCCACAAATCTGCCTATTCCAGCCTTCCGTAACAACCTGCTTAAAACGAGGCAATGAGGCTACCACATTTACGAATTTAAAAGGCTTTGGAGAATACTTAGCTTTAGAAGGGATACGCAAAACAGCGGGAGAATGATCAGAAATACCATACGGTTGAAAAACCGCATAAGTCCCAATAAACTCCGTAATAAACGCAACATTAGCCAAAATACGGTCAAGTTTTTTAAGAATACCATCTGAACCCTTTGGCTTTTGATTCCACGTAAATTGAAAACCCGATCTAAGAACATCCACAAGCTCAACCTCATCAATACACTCCCTAAACTCACGCATTGAAATATCAATCCGAGACGAACCAACAGACGTATCCTCAAGATTAAGAGCTGCATTAAAATCACCAAGAATACTCCATGGTCTGTCCTTAATAAAATGTTTATGCATACATAAGCTCTCCCACAGCCCTCGCCTATGTACATAGCGATTATGAGCATAAACAAAAGAACAAAACATTTCTTTCCTTTCCGATTTGATCCAAATACGAGTATGCAGGACTTGAGCACTATGAGAAATAACATCCAAATCAACCACATCCGCACACCAACCAAGAATAATACGAGTACCGCTGGGACAACTAGCACTATTCGAAGCCCACTTCCACCTCCTAAAAACCTGATTACAAATCATATCCAACCGCGAACTTGCAACATGGGACTCAAGAATTGCACAAACAGCAAGATTATTACTTTTTATGACATGACGAACCTCACTCTGTTTCGGGGAGAGATTCATTCCCCTGATATTCCAAGAAGCGACATTAATCATGAGTAACATCATGTCTAGGAGTGCTTGCCCCCGTAGTTGTGTTACCCAAACTCTCAGTCTTCCGATCCTCTTCCATCTCCATCTCCTCAACAATAGTATCCGTATCACTTTCATTTACCCTAGAGCATGAAGTACCATTTTTTGTCAAATCTTCCATCCAAAATTCCTCCTCAACATTCTCTAACAAAGCAAAGGTATTCGTATCACCACGGTTATTAGAAGCAGAACTAAAGACAGCCTTTTTGTTTTCCTTTTCAACCCTACGATAACGTAAGTTCAATTGCGGTTTTTTCAAAATAACACCTTCAACCTGCTTTTGTTTAAATCCATTCTTGTTTGTCTTCTTTTTAACAACTTGGAATCCATCATTCTCCTTAGTAACTGCAGGTTCCTCCTTTAGAAGGGTAGGACATTTTCCCGATATATGATCAAAAACCAAACACTTCGAACACCGCGGAGGTTTCCATTCATATTCAATAGCAATTGTAACCAAAGAGTGACCCATATCTTTCCCAACCGGAATCGCCACCACCAATTCCTCTTTCAACTCAAATTCAGCAGATACTTCAATTAGCACTCTAGCATATGTATTACGACCCCAAGAATTAACACACATAAGACTAAGCCCAACTTCTGAATAAGCAACAATCGGAACATGATGAAACTTAACCCAAACCGGCACTTTCTTAATTACATCCTTTTTCAAATCCGTTGTTTGTGACCACACATTTAACATGAGAGGCTCACGTCGTATCAGCCATGGACCATCCTCCAATACACGATCCATCCCTTCCTTTGTGTTAAATTGAAACAGAAAAAACTCTTCATGAAGTTGTATGCGTTTAATACCATATTTCGCCCAAGCATTTTTCACATAATTTTCAACAAGTGGGAAAGCAAGTCTCTTACCGATAAAATACCCATATAGAGTGTTCACAAACCTTGAACTAACAGCCTCCACCGCAGAAAGAGGAATAGCAACAGCAGCACCATCGACCTTTTCATTATTACTCATCTCCTGAACTTTAACCACTCGTTTGGAAGACGGTTTGTTTAGGACTGAAATAAACGATTGTTTAGTTGAATTCATTAAAGGGGTCGACTCCACCATCTGTGGTAACACCACATAACTATTACCAGCGGAAATCGAGTCCGCATTAGTCACCACATTAATCGCGCTGATCGGCTGCAACTTAGCACCAAGACTCATATTAGGGTTTGCATGGGAAACCCTACTTTCATCATGACTTTCAAACGAAACCCTAGCAGCCCCATTCTTGATTTCGGACATCATCTTATTATCAACACCACGAAGTGCAGACCTAAGAGGTTTTCCATCAATGTTTTTGATTTTCAAAGCCAAACCAGTTAGCTTAGATTGATCTCCCTTCTCTCCGTACTCCATATTGCATGTAGAAATACACAAAAACCCTAAAAACGAACAGCCCTCTAGCAGCAGCAAAAAAAAGGTTTAAACGGCACCAAACCCTAATTAGGGTTTAGCAACAGCAGCTCCAATAAACCCTAATCGCCCATCAATTAAAACACAGCAATAATTAATTATGATTATGAAACAAACCCTAAAATATGTCGATTTCAAAGAAAATCCAGCAGCTAGTTCAATCCAATCAATCTTCACAACAAATAACAATAAATAAAAACACGACACCCAAACCCACCGCGAGTCAGATGATCACAAGGACTATAGGGCGACCAAAACCGAGCCTATAACCTATCACAACCTGATTGACGATGAAAAGCAAGGAGATCAATGAGTTTATCAATTTTTATTCGAATTCAGAAATCAAGAAATCAAAAAAAATAGCAGCTAGATGGATGAGAAAGAAAATCGCCCATAGTTGAGAGAATTAGGGTTTTTTGATAGTATGATAGGTTCGAGCTGTTCTCTATTCAAACCAATTTATACCTTATAAAACTCTTATTTTATTGTAAAACCTAGATTACATCCCGTACGAGTTAGAGTTACGTTTAGGTGTGTGACATTAGTTTCAAATAATCCCCTACGTTACAATAGCATTAAGAATGTCTTAAGAATAGTATTTGAAGCCATTTAATCCATAAAAAACTCAATCAAATCAAATATACCATTTTAAAATCAAAACCCAAATTTGAAAAACCCATAGGTACTTTCAAAAACTAATTTTACAACACCGTACCGTACAGTTCCGTTTCTAATCCAAACTTCCACACTAGCCTAATAAACTTTAAAATTATCTATATCAACTATTCAAACCAATTTATACCCAATAAAACGCTTATTTTATTGTAAAACCTAGATTACATCCCGTACGAGTTAGAATTACGTTTAGATGTGTGATATTGATGTCAAATAATCCCCTACGTTACAATAGCATTAAGAATGTCTTAAGAATAGTATTTGAAGCCATTTAATCTATAAAAAACTCAATCAAATCAAATATACCATTTTAAAATCAAAACCCAAATTTGAAAAACCCATAGGTACTTTCAAAAACTAATTTTACAACACCGTACCGTACAATTCCGTTTCTAATCCAAACTTCCACACTAGCCTAATAAACTTTAAAATTACCTAGATCAACTATTCAAACCAATTTATACCCAATAAAACTCTTATTTTATTGTAAAACCTAGATTACATCCCGTACGAGTTAGAATTACGTTTAGATGTGTGATATTGATGTCAAATAATCCCCTACGTTACAATAGCATTAAGAATGTCTTAAGAATAGTATTTGAAGCCATTTAATCCATAAAAAACTCAATCAAATCGAATATACCATTTTAAAATCAAAACCCAAATTTGAAAAACCCATAGGTACTTTCAAAAACTAATTTTACAACACCGTATCGTACAATTCCGTTTCTAATCCAAACTTCCACACTAGCCTAATAAACTTTAAAATTACCTAGATCAACTATTCAAACCAATTTATACCCAATAAAACTCTTATTTTATTGTAAAACCTAGATTACATCCCGTACGAGTTAGAATTACGTTTAGATGTGTGATATTGATGTCAAATAATCCCCTACGTTACAATAGCATTAAGAATGTCTTAAGAATAGTATTTGAAGCCATTTAATCCATAAAAAACTCAATCAAATCGAATATACCATTTTAAAATCAAAACCCAAATTTGAAAAACCCATAGGTACTTTCAAAAACTAATTTTACAACACCGTACCGTACAATTCCGTTTCTAATCCAAACTTCCACACTAGCCTAATAAACTTTAAAATTACCTATATCAACTATTCAAACCAATTTATACCCAATAAAACTCTTATTGTATTGTAAAACCTAGATTACATCCCGTACGAGTTAGAATTACGTTTAGGTGTGTGATATTGATGTCAAATAATCCCCTACGTTACAATAGCATTAAGAATGTCTTAAGAATAGTATTTGAAGCCACTTAATCCATAAAAAACTCAATCAAATCAAATATACCATTTTAAAATCAAAACCCAAATTTGAAAAACCCATAGGTACTTTCAAAAACTAATTTTACAACACCGTACCGTACAATTCCGTTTCTAATCCAAACTTCCACACTACCCTAATAAACTTTAAAATTACCTATGTCAACTATTCAAACCAATTTATACCTTATAAAACTCTTATTTTATTGTAAAACCTAGATTACATCCCGTACGAGTTAGAGTTACGTTTAGGTGTGTGACATTAGTTTCAAATAATCCCCTACGTTACAATAGCATTAAGAATGTCTTAAGAATAGTATTTGAAGCCATTTAATCCATAAAAAACTCAATCAAATCAAATATACCATTTTAAAATCAAAACCCAAATTTGAAAAACCCATAGGTACTTTCAAAAACTAATTTTACAACACCGTACCGTACAGTTCCGTTTCTAATCCAAACTTCCACACTAGCCTTATAAACTTTAAAATTACCTATATCAACTATTCAAACCAATTTATACCCAATAAAACGCTTATTTTATTGTAAAACCTAGATTACATCCCGTACGAGTTAGAATTACGTTTAGGTGTGTGATATTGATGTCAAATAATCCCCTACGTTACAATAGCATTAAGAATGTCTTAAGAATAGTATTTGAAGCCATTTAATCCATAAAAAATCAATCAAATCAAATATACCATTTTAAAATCAAAACCCAAATTTGAAAAACCCATAGGTATTTTCAAAAACTAATTTTACAACACCGTACCGTACAATTCCGTTTCTAATCCAAACTTCCACACTAGCCTAATAAACTTTAAAATTACCTATATCAACTATTCAAACCAATTTATACCCAATAAAACTCTTATTTTATTGTAAAACCTAGATTACATCCCGTACGAGTTAGAATTACGTTTAGGTGTGTGATATTGATGTCAAATAATCCCCTACGTTACAATAGCATTAAGAATGTCTTAAGAATAGTATTTGAAGCCATTTAATCCATAAAAAACTCAATCAAATCGAATATACCATTTTAAAATCAAAACCCAAATTTGAAAAACCCATAGGTACTTTCAAAAACTAATTTTACAACACCGTACCGTACAATTCCGTTTCTAATCCAAACTTCCACACTAGCCTAATAAACTTTAAAATTACCTATATCAACTATTCAAACCAATTTATACCCAATAAAACTCTTATTTTATTGTAAAACCTAGATTACATCCCGTACGAGTTAGAATTACGTTTAGGTGTGTGATATTGATGTCAAATAATCCCCTACGTTACAATAGCATTAAGAATGTCTTAAGAATAGTATTTGAAGCCATTTAATCCATAAAAAACTCAATCAAATCAAATATACCATTTTAAAATCAAAACCCAAATTTGAAAAACCCATAGGTACTTTCAAAAACTAATTTTACAACACCGTACCGTACAATTCCGTTTCTAATCCAAACTTCCACACTAGCCTAATAAACTTTAAAATTACCTATATCAACTATTCAAACCAATTTATACCCAATAAAACTCTTATTTTATTGTAAAACCTAGATTACATCCCGTACGAGTTAGAATTACGTTTAGGTGTGTGATATTGATGTCAAATAATCCCCTACGTTACAATAGCATTAAGAATGTCTTAAGAATAGTATTTGAAGCCATTTAATCCATAAAAAACTCAATCAAATCGAATATACCATTTTAAAATCAAAACCCAAATTTGAAAAACCCATAGGTACTTTCAAAAACTAATTTTACAACACCGTACCGTACAATTCCGTTTCTAATCCAAACTTCCACACTAGCCTAATAAACTTTAAAATTACCTATATCAACTATTCAAACCAATTTATACCCAATAAAACTCTTATTTTATTGTAAAACCTAGATTACATCCCGTACGAGTTAGAATTACGTTTAGGTGTGTGATATTGATGTCAAATAATCCCCTACGTTACAATAGCATTAAGAATGTCTTAAGAATAGTATTTGAAGCCATTTAATCCATAAAAAACTCAATCAAATCAAATATACCATTTTAAAATCAAAACCCAAATTTGAAAAACCCATAGGTACTTTCAAAAACTAATTTTACAACACCGTACCGTACAATTCCGTTTCTAATCCAAACTTCCACACTAGCCTAATAAACTTTAAAATTACCTATATCAACTATTCAAACCAATTTATACCCAATAAAACTCTTATTTTATTGTAAAACCTAGATTACATCCCGTACGAGTTAGAATTACGTTTAGGTGTGTGATATTGATGTCAAATAATCCCCTACGTTACAATAGCATTAAGAATGTCTTAAGAATAGTATTTGAAGCCATTTAATCCATAAAAAACTCAATCAAATCAAATATACCATTTTAAAATCAAAACCCAAATTTGAAAAACCCATAGGTACTTTCAAAAACTAATTTTACAACACCGTACCGTACAATTCCGTTTCTAATCCAAACTTCCACACTAGCCTAATAAACTTTAAAATTACCTATATCAACTATTCAAACCAATTTATACCTAATAAAACTCTTATTTTATTGTAAAACCTAGATTACATCCCGTACGAGTTAGAATTACGTTTAGGTGTGTGATATTGATGTCAAATAATCCCCTACGTTACAATAGCATTAAGAATGTCTTAAGAATAGTATTTGAAGCCATTTAATCCATAAAAAACTCAATCAAATCAAATATACCATTTTAAAATCAAAACCCAAATTTGAAAAACCCATAGGTACTTTCAAAAACTAATTTTACAACACCGTACCGTACAATTCCGTTTCTAATCCAAACTTCCACACTAGCCTAATAAACTTTAAAATTACCTATATCAACTATTCAAACCAATTTATACCCAATAAAACGCTTATTTTATTGTAAAACCTAGATTACATCCCGTACGAGTTAGAATTACGTTTAGGTGTGTGATATTGATGTCAAATAATCCCCTACGTTACAATAGCATTAAGAATGTCTTAAGAATAGTATTTGAAGCCATTTAATCCATAAAAAACTCAATCAAATCAAATATACCATTTTAAAATCAAAACCCAAATTTGAAAAACCCATAGGTACTTTCAAAAACTAATTTTACAACACCGTACCGTACAATTCCGTTTCTAATCCAAACTTCCACACTACCCTAATAAACTTTAAAATTACCTATATCAACTATTCAAACCAATTTATACCCAATAAAACGCTTATTTTATTGTAAAACCTAGATTACATCCCGTACGAGTTAGAATTACGTTTAGGTGTGTGATATTGATGTCAAATAATCCCCTACGTTACAATAGCATTAAGAATGTCTTAAGAATAGTATTTGAAGCCATTTAATCCATAAAAAACTCAATCAAATCAAATATACCATTTTAAAATCAAAACCCAAATTTGAAAAACCCATAGGTACTTTCAAAAACTAATTTTACAACACCGTACCGTACAATTCCGTTTCTAATCCAAACTTCCACACTAGCCTAATAAACTTTAAAATTACCTATATCAACTATTCAAACCAATTTATACCCAATAAAACTCTTATTTTATTGTAAAACCTAGATTACATCCCGTACGAGTTAGAATTACGTTTAGGTGTGTGATATTGATGTCAAATAATCCCCTACGTTACAATAGCATTAAGAATGTCTTAAGAATAGTATTTGAAGCCATTTAATCCATAAAAAACTCAATCAAATCAAATATACCATTTTAAAATCAAAACCCAAATTTGAAAAACCCATAGGTACTTTCAAAAACTAATTTTACAACACCGTACCGTACAATTCCGTTTCTAATCCAAACTTCCACACTAGCCTAATAAACTTTAAAATTACCTATATCAACTATTCAAACCAATTTATACCCAATAAAACTCTTATTTTATTGTAAAACCTAGATTACATCCCGTACGAGTTAGAATTACGTTTAGGTGTGTGATATTGATGTCAAATAATCCCCTACGTTACAATAGCATTAAGAATGTCTTAAGAATAGTATTTGAAGCCATTTAATCCATAAAAACTCAATCAAATCAAATATACCATTTTAAAATCAAAACCCAAATTTGAAAAACCCATAGGTACTTTCAAAAACTAATTTTACAACACCGTACCGTACAATTCCGTTTCTAATCCAAACTTCCACACTAGCCTAATAAACTTTAAAATTACCTATATCAACTATTCAAACCAATTTATACCCAATAAAACTCTTATTTTATTGTAAAACCTAGATTACATCCCGTACGAGTTAGAATTACGTTTAGGTGTGTGATATTGATGTCAAATAATCCCCTACGTTACAATAGCATTAAGAATGTCTTAAGAATAGTATTTGAAGCCATTTAATCCATAAAAAACTCAATCAAATCAAATATACCATTTTAAAATCAAAACCCAAATTTGAAAAACCCATAGGTACTTTCAAAAACTAATTTTACAACACCGTACCGTACAATTCCGTTTCTAATCCAAACTTCCACACTAGCCTAATAAACTTTAAAATTACCTATATCAACTATTCAAACCAATTTATACCCAATAAAACTCTTATTTTATTGTAAAACCTAGATTACATCCCGTACGAGTTAGAATTACGTTTAGGTGTGTGATATTGATGTCAAATAATCCCCTACGTTACAATAGCATTAAGAATGTCTTAAGAATAGTATTTGAAGCCATTTAATCCATAAAAAACTCAATCAAATCAAATATACCATTTTAAAATCAAAACCCAAATTTGAAAAACCCATAGGTACTTTCAAAAACTAATTTTACAACACCGTACCGTACAATTCCGTTTCTAATCCAAACTTCCACACTAGCCTAATAAACTTTAAAATTACCTATATCAACTATTCAAACCAATTTATACCCAATAAAACGCTTATTTTATTGTAAAACCTAGATTACATCCCGTACGAGTTAGAATTACGTTTAGGTGTGTGATATTGATGTCAAATAATCCCCTACGTTACAATAGCATTAAGAATGTCTTAAGAATAGTATTTGAAGCCATTTAATCCATAAAAAACTCAATCAAATCAAATATACCATTTTAAAATCAAAACCCAAATTTGAAAAACCCATAGGTACTTTCAAAACTAATTTTACAACACCGTACCGTACAATTCCGTTTCTAATCCAAACTTCCACACTAGCCTAATAAACTTTAAAATTACCTATATCAACTATTCAAACCAATTTATACCCAATAAAACGCTTATTTTATTGTAAAACCTAGATTACATCCCGTACGAGTTAGAATTACGTTTAGGTGTGTGATATTGATGTCAAATAATCCCCTACGTTACAATAGCATTAAGAATGTCTTAAGAATAGTATTTGAAGCCATTTAATCCATAAAAAACTCAATCAAATCAAATATACCATTTTAAAATCAAAACCCAAATTTGAAAAACCCATAGGTACTTTCAAAAACTAATTTTACAACACCGTACCGTACAATTCCGTTTCTAATCCAAACTTCCACACTACCTAATAAACTTTAAAATTACCTATATCAACTATTCAAACCAATTTATACCCAATAAAACGCTTATTTTATTGTAAAACCTAGATTACATCCCGTACGAGTTAGAATTACGTTTAGGTGTGTGATATTGATGTCAAATAATCCCCTACGTTACAATAGCATTAAGAATGTCTTAAGAATAGTATTTGAAGCCATTTAATCCATAAAAAACTCAATCAAATCAAATATACCATTTTAAAATCAAAACCCAAATTTGAAAAACCCATAGGTACTTTCAAAAACTAATTTTACAACACCGTACCGTACAATTCCGTTTCTAATCCAAACTTCCACACTAGCCTAATAAACTTTAAAATTACCTATATCAACTATTCAAACCAATTTATACCCAATAAAACTCTTATTTTATTGTAAAACCTAGATTACATCCCGTACGAGTTAGAATTACGTTTAGGTGTGTGATATTGATGTCAAATAATCCCCTACGTTACAATAGCATTAAGAATGTCTTAAGAATAGTATTTGAAGCCATTTAATCCATAAAAACTCAATCAAATCAAATATACCATTTTAAAATCAAAACCCAAATTTTAAAAACCCATAGGTACTTTCAAAAACTAATTTTACAACACCGTACCGTACAATTCCGTTTCTAATCCAAACTTCCACACTACCCTAATAAACTTTAAAATTACCTATATCAACTATTCAAACCAATTTATACCCAATAAAACTCTTATTTTATTGTAAAACCTAGATTACATCCCGTACGAGTTAGAATTACGTTTAGGTGTGTGATATTGATGTCAAATAATCCCCTACGTTACAATAGCATTAAGAATGTATTAAGAATAGTATTTGAAGCCATTTAATCCATAAAAAACTCAATCAAATCAAATATACCATTTTAAAATCAAAACCCAAATTTGAAAAACCCATAGGTACTTTCAAAAACTAATTTTACAACACCGTACCGTACAATTCCGTTTCTAATCCAAACTTCCACACTACCCTAATAAACTTTAAAATTACCTATATCAACTATTCAAACCAATTTATACCAAATAAAACGCTTATTTTATTGTAAAACCTAGATTACATCCCGTACGAGTTAGAATTACGTTTAGGTGTGTGATATTGATGTCAAATAATCCCCTACGTTACAATAGCATTAAGAATGTCTTAAGAATAGTATTTGAAGCCATTTAATCCATAAAAAACTCAATCAAATCAAATATACCATTTTAAAATCAAAACCCAAATTTGAAAAACCCATAGGTACTTTCAAAAACTAATTTTACAACACCGTACCGTACAATTCCGTTTCTAATCCAAACTTCCACACTACCCTAATAAACTTTAAAATTACCTATATCAACTATTCAAACCAATTTATACCCAATAAAACGCTTATTTTATTGTAAAACCTAGATTACATCCCGTACGAGTTAGAATTACGTTTAGGTGTGTGATATTGATGTCAAATAATCCCCTACGTTACAATAGCATTAAGAATGTCTTAAGAATAGTATTTGAAGCCATTTAATCCATAAAAAACTCAATCAAATCAAATATACCATTTTAAAATCAAAACCCAAATTTGAAAAACCCATAGGTACTTTCAAAAACTAATTTTACAACACCGTACCGTACAATTCCGTTTCTAATCCAAACTTCCACACTAGCCTAATAAACTTTAAAATTACCTATATCAACTATTCAAACCAATTTATACCATATAAAACGCTTATTTTATTGTAAAACCTAGATTACATCCCGTACGAGTTAGAATTACGTTTAGGTGTGTGATATTGATGTCAAATAATCCCCTACGTTACAATAGCATTAAGAATGTCTTAAGAATAGTATTTGAAGCCATTTAATCCATAAAAACTCAATCAAATCAAATATACCATTTTAAAATCAAAACCCAAATTTGAAAAACCATAGGTACTTTCAAAAACTAATTTTACAACACCGTACCGTACAATTCCGTTTCTAATCCAAACTTCCACACTAGCCTAATAAACTTTAAAATTACCTATATCAACTATTCAAACCAATTTATACCCAATAAAACTCTTATTTTATTGTAAAACCTAGATTACATCCCGTACGAGTTAGAATTACGTTTAGGTGTGTGATATTGATGTCAAATAATCCCCTACGTTACAATAGCATTAAGAATGTCTTAAGAATAGTATTTGAAGCCATTTAATCCATAAAAAACTCAATCAAATCAAATATACCATTTTAAAATCAAAACCCAAATTTGAAAAACCCATAGGTACTTTCAAAAACTAATTTTACAACACCGTACCGTACAATTCCGTTTCTAATCCAAACTTCCACACTAGCCTTAATAAACTTTAAAATTACCTATATCAACTATTCAAACCAATTTATACCATATAAAACGCTTATTTTATTGTAAAACCTAGATTACATCCCGTACGAGTTAGAATTACGTTTAGGTGTGTGATATTGATGTCAAATAATCCCCTACGTTACAATAGCATTAAGAATGTCTTAAGAATAGTATTTGAAGCCATTTAATCCATAAAAAACTCAATCAAATCAAATATACCATTTTAAAATCAAAACCCAAATTTGAATAACCTATAGGTACTTTCAAAAACTAATTTTACAACACCGTACCGTACAATTCCGTTTCTAATCCAAACTTCCACACTAGCCTAATAAACTTTAAAATTACCTATATCAACTATTCAAACCAATTTATACGCAATAAAACTCTTATTTTATTGTAAAACCTAGATTACATCCCGTACGAGTTAGAATTACGTTTAGGTGTGTGATATTGATGTCAAATAATCCCCTACGTTACAATAGCATTAAGAATGTCTTAAGAATAGTATTTGAAGCCATTTAATCCATAAAAAACTCAATCAAATCAAATATACCATTTTAAAATCAAAACCCAAATTTTAAAACCCATAGGTACTTTCAAAAACTAATTTTACAACACCGTACCGTACAATTCCGTTTCTAATCCAAACTTCCACACTACCCTAATAAACTTTAAAATTACCTATATCAACTATTCAAACCAATTTATACCCAATAAAACTCTTATTTTATTGTAAAACCTAGATTACATCCCGTACGAGTTAGAATTACGTTTAGGTGTGTGATATGATGTCAAATAATCCCCTACGTTACAATAGCATTAAGAATGTATTAAGAATAGTATTTGAAGCCATTTAATCCATAAAAAACTCAATCAAATCAAATATACCATTTTAAAATCAAAACCCAAATTTGAAAAACCCATAGGTACTTTCAAAAACTAATTTACAACACCGTACCGTACAATTCCGTTTCTAATCCAAACTTCCACACTAGCCTAATAAACTTTAAAATTACCTATATCAACTATTCAAACCAATTTATACCCAATAAAACGCTTATTTTATTGTAAAACCTAGATTACATCCCGTACGAGTTAGAATTACGTTTAGGTGTGTGATATTGATGTCAAATAATCCCTACGTTACAATAGCATTAAGAATGTCTTAAGAATAGTATTTGAAGCCATTTAATCCATAAAAAACTCAATCAAATCAAATATACCATTTTAAAATCAAAACCCAAATTTGAAAAACCCATAGGTACTTTCAAAAACTAATTTTACAACACCGTACCGTACAATTCCGTTTCTAATCCAAACTTCCACACTACCCTAATAAACTTTAAAATTACCTATATCAACTATTCAAACCAATTTATACCTTAATAAAACTCTTATTTTATTGTAAAACCTAGATTACATCCCGTACGAGTTAGAATTACGTTTAGGTGTGTGATATTGATGTCAAATAATCCCCTACGTTACAATAGCATTAAGAATGTCTTAAGAATAGTATTTGAAGCCATTTAATCCATAAAAACTCAATCAAATCAAATATACCATTTTAAAATCAAAACCCAAATTTGAAAAACCCATAGGTACTTTCAAAAACTAATTTTACAACACCGTACCGTACAATTCCGTTTCTAATCCAAACTTCCACACTACCCTAATAAACTTTAAAATTACCTATATCAACTATTCAAACCAATTTATACCCTATAAAACGCTTATTTTATTGTAAAACCTAGATTACATCCCGTACGAGTTAGAATTACGTTTAGGTGTGTGATACTGATGTCAAATAATCCCCTACGTTACAATAGCATTAAGAATGTCTTAAGAATAGTATTTGAAGCCATTTAATCCATAAAAAACTCAATCAAATCAAATATACCATTTTAAAATCAAAACCCAACCATAGGTACTTTCAAAAACTAATTTTACAACACCGTACCGTACAATTCCGTTTCTAATCCAAACTTCCACACTAGCCTAATAAACTTTAAAATTACCTATATCAACTATTCAAACCAATTTATACCCAATAAAACTCTTATTTTATTGTAAAACCTAGATTACATCCCGTACGAGTTAGAATTACGTTTAGGTGTGTGATATTGATGTCAAATAATCCCCTACGTTACAATAGCATTAAGAATGTCTTAAGAATAGTATTTGAAGCCATTTAATCCATAAAAAACTCAATCAAATCAAATATACCATTTTAAAATCAAAACCCAAATTTGAAAAACCCATAGGTACTTTCAAAAACTAATTTTACAACACCGTACCGTACAATTCCGTTTCTAATCCAAACTTCCACACTAGCCTAATAAACTTTAAAATTACCTATATCAACTATTCAAACCAATTTATACCCAATAAAACTCTTATTTTATTGTAAAACCTAGATTATATTTCGTACGAGTTAGAATTACGTTTAGGTGTGTGATATTGATGTCAAATAATCCCCTACGTTACAATAGCATTAAGAATGTCTTAAGAATAGTATTTGAAGCCATTTAATCCATAAAAACTCAATCAAATCAAATATACCATTTTAAAATCAAAACCCAAATTTTAAAAACCCATAGGTACTTTACAAAACTAATTTTACAACACCGTACCGTACAATTCCGTTTCTAATCCAAACTTCCACACTAGCCTAATAAACTTTAAAATTACCTATATCAACTATTCAAACCAATTTATACCCAATAAAACTCTTATTTTATTGTAAAACCTAGATTACATCCCGTACGAGTTAGAATTACGTTTAGGTGTGTGATACTGATGTCAAATAATCCCCTACGTTACAATAGCATTAAGAATGTCTTAAGAATAGTATTTGAAGCCATTTAATCCATAAAAACTCAATCAAATCAAATATACCATTTTAAAATCAAAACCCAAATTTTAAAATACTTTCAAAAACTAATTTTACAACACCGTACCGTACAATTCCGTTTCTAATCCAAACTTCCACACTAGCCTAATAAACTTTAAAATTACCTATATCAACTATTCAAACCAATTTATACCCAATAAAACTCTTATTTTATTGTAAAACCTAGATTACATCCCGTACGAGTTAGAATTACGTTTAGGTGTGTGATATTGATGTCAAATAATCCCCTACGTTACAATAGCATTAAGAATGTCTTAAGAATAGTATTTGAAGCCATTTAATCCATAAAAACTCAATCAAATCAAATATACCATTTTAAAATCAAAACCCAAATTTTAAAAACCCATAGGTACTTTCAAAACTAATTTTACAACACCGTACCGTACAATTCCGTTTCTAATCCAAACTTCCACACTAGCCTAATAAACTTTAAAATTACCTATATCAACTATTCAAACCAATTTATACCCAATAAAACGCTTATTTTATTGTAAAACCTAGATTACATCCCGTATTACGTTTAGGTGTGTGATACTGATGTCAAATAATCCCCTACGTTACAATAGCATTAAGAATGTCTTAAGAATAGTATTTGAAGCCATTTAATCCATAAAAAACTCAATCAAATCAAATATACCATTTTAAAATCAAAACCCAAATTTGAAAAACCCATAGGTACTTTCAAAAACTAATTTACAACACCGTACCGTACAATTCCGTTTCTAATCCAAACTTCCACACTAGCCTAATAAACTTTAAAATTACCTATATCAACTATTCAAACCAATTTATACCAATAAAACTCTTATTTTATTGTAAAACCTAGATTACATCCCGTACGAGTTAGAATTACGTTTAGGTGTGTGATATTGATGTCAAATAATCCCCTACGTTACAATAGCATTAAGAATGTCTTAAGAATAGTATTTGAAGCCATTTAATCCATAAAAAACTCAATCAAATCAAATATACCATTTTAAAATCAAAACCCAAATTTGAAAAACCCATAGGTACCTTTCAAAACTAATTTACAACACCGTACCGTACAATTCCGTTTCTAATCCAAACTTCCACA
>CAJVGC010000324.1:0-24262 GCA_910822075.1 Senecio squalidus
CTGGGAAAAGATCAGGAGGATTCTTTCCAAAGACTCAAGTACCAATTATGTCACGCACCAATACTATCTCTGCCAGAGGGCACGGACGACTTCGTAGTGTTTTGCGATGCCTCCCACCAAGGACTGGGATGCGTACTGATGCAGAAGGACAAGGTCATCGCTTACGCTTCCAGACAGCTAAAGATCCACGAGCAGAACTACACTACGCACGACTTAGAGCTGGGAGCAGTCGTGTTTGCTTTGAAGATTTGGAAACACTACCTGTACGGTACTAGGTGTACGGTCTTCACCGACCATAAGAGTCTTCAACACATTTTAGATCAGAAAATGCTCAACATGAGGCAACGCAGATGGATAGAACTGCTGAGCGACTACGATTGCGAGATCAAATACCACCCGGGTAAGGCAAACGTAGTAGCAGATGCCCTGAGTAGGAAGGAAAGGGTAAAGCCATCTCGAATTCGAGCATTGGGTATTCAGGTTCAGACGAGCCTTCTAACGCAGATTGCAAACGTACAGCAGGAGGCGTTAAAGCCCGAGAACATTAAGGTCGAGACGCTTCATAATCACGAGAAAGAATTCGAACGCAAGTCGGACAGAATCTACTACTTCAAAGGTCGAGCATGGATTCCAAGATCTGAGGATCTTCGCAAACTCATTTTGGATGAGGGCCACCGATCTAGATATTCCATCCATCCGGGATCCGACAAGTTGTACAAGGACCTCCGAGAGTACTACTGGTGGCCAGGCATGAAGAAAGATATCGCCTTGTACGTAGCCAAGTGCCTTACTTGCTCCAAGGTCAAGGCGGAATATCAAAAGCCCTCAGGTCTACTTCAACAACCAGAAATTCCCATGTGGAAGTGGGAGCAAATTTCTATGGACTTCATCACCAAGTTGCCCCGTACGGCTAAGGGTAACGACACGATTTGGGTAATCGTGGACCGTCTGACCAAATCCGCTCATTTCTTACCAATTAAGGAAAACCACTCTACGGAGAAGCTCGCTCAAGTCTACATCAACGAGATCGTCTCTCGTCATGGAACACCACTCTCCATCATCTCCGATAGGGATAGTCGATTCACCTCCCGTTTCTGGAACGTTCTGCAGAAATCCCTAGGTACTCAATTAGACCTCAGCACGGCGTATCACCCTCAGACTGACGGCCAGAGCGAAAGGACGATACAGACACTTGAAGACATGCTGAGAGCATGTGTGGTGGACTTCGGAGGAAGTTGGGACGCTCACCTCCCCTTGGTCGAGTTCTCCTACAATAACAGCTACCATGCCAGCATCAAGTGTGCGCCATTCGAGGCTCTCTATGGGCGTAAGTGCCGGTCACCACTCTGTTGGTTAGAGGCTGGCGACCGACAACTTACGAGACTCGATATCGTCCAGGCGACCATCGACAAGATCACCACTATTCGTGAACGATTGAAGACGTCCCGTACCCGACAGAAGAGCTACGCTGACAACCGAAGGAAGCCCCTCGAGTTCCAGGTTGGCGACCGAGTACTCCTCAAAGTATCGCCCTGGAAAGGGGTAGTCCGCTTCGGGAAGCGCGGTAAACTGAGTCCGAGGTACACCGGTCCATTTGAAGTCATTGAACGTATCGGTCCCGTTGCTTATCGTCTTCAACTCCCTAAGGCCCTCGCGAATGTTCATAACGTATTCCATGTCTCACACTTGAAAAAGTGTCTGTCTGATGAGACCATTGTCATCCCTCTCGACGAGGTCAAAATCGACAGCAAGCTAAACTTCATCGAGGAACCGCTCGAAGTTGTCGACCGCGAGGTCAAGCAACTTAGGCAGAGCCGTATCCCGATAATCAAGGTTCGGTGGAACTCTCGACGTGGTCACGAATTCACATGGGAGCGTGAAGACCAATTCCGTCAGAAGTATCCCCATCTGTTCGAGAACCCTTCTTCCCGATGGTACGCACTAAATTTCGGGACGAAATTTCTTTCAACCCGGGGAGAATATGACAACCGTCAAAATTCAGGTACTTGTTCAATTAATTAAATCTGTTCGAAACGTTAGTTACTCTTTTATCGCGTTCGCTATATCCTAGTTCGTAACTTTTGAGTCTATACTTTGTCGGAACCAGTGTCGGAATAACTTCCGGAATCAAATTATAAGTCCTAATACCAAGAAAACACCCATTGAACTTTCCTAAGTTCATAACTTATCATAACTAAGAACTTGTAATTAACAAAAAGGTCCAACGAAGCAATAACGTAAAATCGAAAAATTGAAAAGGCTGAAAATTTGCCCGGTGCGCCGCACCTAGTGTGGAGGTGCGCAGCACCTCACGCCAGAATTCAAAAATAATTACAATTTCAATCCCTACCTCGTTTTTACACATCCACCACCCAATTCCACCAATGGAAATCGACCCTTTACTGCCAATTAACAGTCCCAAGGGCAGATTATCATCACCTATTCTTTTCCATTTCATTTTTCATTTTACAAAACATAAAAACACACACACACACACTTATTCTCTCTAGCTTCTCTCTAACTTTTCTCCAAAAACACAACCATTCCAGTGATTTCCAGTGACTTAAACATCATTTTAATCCATACAAATCGTTCCTTTCTTCAAGAGAAGCAAGGGAGTGTTGTTTTTACCGAAAAAGGACCACGTTTGCAAAGATTTTTGTAGCTCAAATCCGACCAACCTCATCATCCAAGCTATTCCTTCGGTTGATCTCTTTATTTTTACTATTCTTACACAAATATTCAATTGCATGAAAGATCTAACGGTTGAAAATATGATTTTTCATAAATCTATGACTTTTTACGGTCAAAAACGTTTTTAATCGAAATACTCATTAGATCCACGAATCTGTGGATAAAAACACTTTAGAAACTGTTAAAATGATGTCTTAAAAGATATTTACTAATTGCATGTTCGATCTAAACAACAAAGATAAGTTTTATAAAGATTTATGTCACTTTTCACACAAAAACGATTTTTATCTAAATAATACTTAGATCTATATTTTTGTGGTTAAAAGTTGTTTAGAAACTGTGAAAACGTTATTTTATAAAGTATCTACTGGTTGCATGTCGAAATCCATAAGTCACAAAACGTTTTTAGCAAGAAAAACACAAAACGGGATTGAGACAGCAGCTAGGTGCGCAGCACCTGTGCCCAGGTGCGCAGCACCGAGCTGCTGTTCTCCCGAAAAATCGTCGTTTTACTCGTTTTAAGATTATGTTACATTCTGGACTTTTACCAATATCATTGTGGGACTGAGACAAATAAAAATAAGTATAATGGTGACTTGTATTGGACTATTTGGACTCTAATGAACTATAATATATGTAATATTGTGTTTTAGGTGATTTGTGAGCGGAAGTGGTAGTACAATTTTTGGGCATGAAATTTGGGCGCGGAAGCGCTGCCCAAATTTCCTCAGAAATTGTAAATCACTTCAGCGAGCAAAAGCACTTAAGATATAATAATCTAAAACGTTAAATCGGACTTTTGGACAAAAACGTGACAATTACCGTTACGGACTACTTTTAACTATACTTGACTTTGACACATAAAGTTTAATAAAGTTTATCTATATTATTATATAGGAACATAATAATATAACAACTAATTAAACTATCTTGGTAATTAATAGGCAATCCGTGATTCCCGGCTTACATATTCCGACCGAGTTCCAAGTTCTCGTTCTCTTCGCAATCCGTGAGTTACAACCCCTTGTTTTATATGTTTTACATAAATTTTGGGGGAAACATAAGATTATTTGCATTTAAAGACTTTATGAAACAATTTGCAATATCTCAAACTTTGACTTTTGACTTATTAAACTTTGACTTTTGACTTATTAAACTTTGACTTTTGACTTGTTAAATTTTGACTTTTGACTTATTAGACTTTGACTTATTTGATCGACTATTTGACTCTTATGCGTAAATTATTTGACTTTACTTAGACTTAATTGTCGCTCTCTTTTGACTAAATTAATTATTGATGCTTGTATGCGTAACCAACCCTTGATGGAACTATAACACGTTCTTAAGTGATAGACGACTTACTCTCTTTTAAACAAAACTACTTAGTGCCCGATGACTTTTTGACTTTGACTTTCACACTATTAACTACTTAGCCGTATAGTAATTATGGGTATCGATACTTAGGAAAGAACCGTTCCTTGCTTAGATGGCAGTCTAAGTACATATTACTAAGTAACTATAATTTCCCGTTTGAGAGGCGGGGAGTTGGGGCCGCACGGTTGGAAAATCGGATTAGTGTGAACACTTAAGTTATAGATGCCAAGAGGTTGATACAAGAAAATCTAATTAGTTACTTACGCATAAACTTATAAACTTTTAGCGATTGTTATCCGCTTCTACTATGTGACTAAATTTGACTTTATTTGGTCTTTACAAACTTAGGGCACTAGTTCGCCCGTTACTTAGACTTTAAAGTATATAAATTTTAAGCGACTTTTCTCCGCTAATCTCCTTTATGGAAACCTCTACTTTTATATACTTTACTTACATTTTGGTCGACTATTTAAACTGTAACTCACTCACTGCGTTTGCGTAGTTGACACTTTATCTTATGTTTCAGGAAATTAGTGTAAGCACGTGATGCATGGCATGGACGGGTCGAGACGGTTGTGTGAGGACCTTTTTGGGAAAAGACGTGGCCAGTTATTTTGGGAATTTCTATTGAACTTTTAAATGGTGTTTCAATGTACTAAATTATTGTGTCTTGGATGGATTTGTAAACACTTTTATTTTAATTAATGACTTGATGACCGTTATGTTTTATATGACCTGTGATATGATTTTCCAGCTCTTCACATTCCGTGTTTCCGCTTTAGCGGGGTGTGACAGACAAAGCTTACCTAAACTACTTTTCATAATGAAATGTTTTGAGAAACAAATCAATTACTAAGGTGTAACGAAAACCTAATGCATACAAAATTGTTTTCAAACGAGATGGTTGACATACTGTGACTACATGCGTAGTGACAACCCCCCCCCCCCCCCCCCCCCCCCCGCCCATTATACACTACATACATACACACTAGTAGAGTGAACTTACTAGTGACAGACAGACCATGGTGCCAAAGGGCTAAATGGTCACTACATGATTAGTCTTACTGTGTGGACCGTTCCCCACCGACCCGTAAGACATTACAGTCAGTTAACGGAACTACTGACACACACTTCCTATCGGTTAAGGTAACTACCGATACAATCAGTAATGGATTTTACTGATGTTGCTACTGTTTTACTTACTTTATGCATTAGTTACACTATTTGAACTGTTATTACTATTTTGAGACTCACTTGCTATTTCAGGAAACTTTCTATAAATGGAAACTTCTTTTTATAGAAACATTCTTTATTTTACGTAAATCATTTAAACTGTTTTACTTAAATTGCTCAGTGAACTCGCTCAACCTCTGTGTTGACATTTTAAGCTTTGTTTTCAGGTAATGAGCAGGCATAGGACTTGGATGTAGGATTCGGACTCTAGATGACCTCAGGATATCTTTGCATTGTGGACATTTTATATTTATACATTTGAATTTCATTTCGGGTTTGCACGCCCAAGTATTCTTTCATTCGTTGATATTCACATTTGAACATTCTTACTTGTAGTGTGTGACGATTTTCGTGTACCAAGGTTTAAACCTTGAGTATGGCGACGTCATAACAATACATTGTTTATTTATTCATATAGATTATATTCTTTATATTACTGTTGTGTTATGACGATCGCCAATCATGTTGCACTCTGCGTTTCCGCCAACGGCGGGGTGTGACAAAAACTCTCATTTCCTTGTAAAACCTAGATTTCATCCGAGTTAGAATCACGTTTAGGTGTGTGATATTCCTCTTTCTTAATCCCCTAGGTCACAATAACATTAAGAATGCTTAAGAATGATATTAGAAGCCATTCAATCCATCAAAAACTCAATCAAACCCAAAATACCATTTAAAAATCAAAACCCAAATTCTAAAAACCCATAGGTATTTTAAAACACTAACTTTACAAAACACCACCATACATTACCATTTCTATTCCAAACTACTCTAATAAACTTTTAATTACCTAAATCAACTATCAAACCCACCTTATCCCCATTAAAAAGCTCATTTCCTTATAAAACCTAGATTTCATCCGAGTTAGAATCACGTTTAGGTGTGTGATATTCCTCTTTCTTAATCCCCTAGGTCACAATAACATTAAGAATGCTTAAGAATGATATTAGAAGCCATTTAATCCATCAAAAACTCAATCAAACCCAAAATACCATTTAAAAATCAAAACCCAAATTCTAAAAACCCATAGGTATTTTTAAACACTAAATTTACAAAACACCACCATACATTACCATTTCTATTCCAAACTACCCTAATAAACTTTTAATTACCTAAATCAATTATCAAACCCACCTTATCCCCATTAAAACTCTCATTTCCTTGTAAATCCTAGATTTCATCCTAGTTAGAATCACGTTTAGGTGTGTGATATTCCTCTTTCTTAATCCCCTAGGTCACAATAACATTAAGAATGCTTAAGAATGATATTCGAAGCCATTTAATCCATCAAAAACTCAATCAAACCCAAAATACCATTTAAAAATCAAAACCCAAACTCTAAAAACCCATAGGTATTTTAAAACACTAATTTTACAAAACACTACCATACACTACCATTTCTATTCCAAACTACCCTAATAAACTTTTAATTACCTTAATCAATTATCAAACCCACCTTAACCCCATTAAAACTCTCATTTCCTTGTAAAACCTAGATTTCATCCGAGTTAGAATCACGTTTAGGTGTGTAATATTCCTCCTTCTTAATCCCCTAGGTCGCAATGGGATTAAGAATGCTATTAGAATCCATTTAATCCATCAAAAACTCAATCAAACCCAAAATACCATTTAAAAATCAAAACCCAAATTCTAAAAACTCATAGGTATTTTAAAACACTAATTTTACAAAACACTACCATACATTACAATTTCTATTCCAAACTACCCTAATAAACTTTTAATTTCCTAACTCAATTATCAAACCCACCTTATCCCCATTAAAACTCTCATTTCCTTGTAAAACCTAGATTTCATCCGAGTTAGAATCACGTTTAGGTGTGTGATATTCCTCTTTCTTAATCCCCTAGGTCAAAATAACATTAAGAATGCTTAAGAATGATATTAGAAGCCATTTAATCCATCAAAAACTCAATCAAACCCAAAATACCATTTAAAAATCAAAACCCAAATTCTAAAAACCCATAGGTATTTTAAAACACTAACTTTACAAAACACCACCATACATTACCATTTCTATTCCAAACTACTCTGATAAACTTTTAATTACCTAAATCAACTATCAAACCCACCTTATCCCCATTAAAAAGCTCATTTCCTTATAAAACCTAGATTTCATCCGAGTTAGAATCACGTTTAGGTGTCTGATATTCCTCTTTCTTAATCCCCTAGGTCACAATAACATTAAGAATGTTTAAGAATGATATTAGAAGCCATTTAATCCATCAAAAACTCAATCAAACCCAAAATACCATTTAAAAATTAAAACCCAAACTCTAAAAACCCATAGGTATTTTAAAACACTAATTTTACAAAACACTACCATACATTACCATTTCTATTCCAAACTACCCTAATAAACTTTTAATTACCTTAATCAATTATCAAACCCACCTTAACCCCATTAAAACTCTCATTTCCTTGTAAAACCTAGATTTCATCTGAGTTATAATCACGTTTAGGTGTGTATTATTCCTCTTTCTTAATCCCCTAGGTCGCAATAGGATTAAGAATGCTTAAGAATGATATTAGAAACCATTTAATCCATCAAAAACTCAATCAAACCCAAAATACCATTTAAAAATGAAAACCCAAATTCGAAAAACCCATAGGTACTTTAAAACACTAATTTTACAAAACACTACCATTACCATTTCTATTCCAAACTACCCTAATAAACTTTTAATTACCTAAATCAATTATCAAACCCACCTTATCCCCATTAAAACTCTCATTTCCTTGTAAAACCTAATTTTCATCCGAGTTAGAATCACGTTTAGGTGTGTGATATTCCTCTTTCTTAATCCCCTAGGTCAAAATAACATTAAGAATGCTTAAGAATGATATTAGAATCCATTTAATACATCAAAAACTCAATCAAACCCAAAATACCATTTAAAAATCAAAACCCAAATTCTAAAAACCCATAGGTATTTTAAAACACTAACTTTACAAAACACCACCATACATTACCATTTCTATTCCAAACTACTCTAATAAACTTTTAATTACCTAAATCATTTATCAAACCCACCTTATCCCCATTAAAAAGCTCATTTCCTTATAAAACCTAGATTTCATCCGAGTTAGAATCACGTTTAGGTGTGTGATATTCCTCTTTCTTAATCCCCTAGGTCACAATAACATTATGAATGCTTAAGAATGATATTAGAAGCCATTTAATCCATCAAAAACTCAATCAAACCCAAAATACCATTTAAAAATCAAAACCCAAATTCTAAAAACCCATAGGTATTTTAAAACACTAATTTTACAAAACACTACCATACATTACCATTTCTATTCCAAACTACCCTAATAAACTTTTAATTACCTTAATCAATTATCAAACCCACCTTAACCCCATTAAAACTCTCATTTCCTCGTAAAACCTAGATATCATCCGAGTTAGAATCACGTTTAGGTGTGTAATATTCCTCCTTCTTAATCCCCTAGGTCGCAATGGGATTAAGAATGCTATTAGAATCCATTTAATCCATCAAAAACTCAATCAAACCCACAATACCATTTAAAAATCAAAACCCAAATTCTAAAAACCCATAGGTATTTTAAAACACTAATTTTACAAAACACTACCATACATTACCATTTCTATTCCAAACTAACCTAATAAACTTTTAATTACCTAAATCAATTATCAAACCCACCTTATCCCCATTAAAACTCTCATTTCCTTGTAAAACCTAGATTTCATCCGAGTTAGAATCACGTTTAGGTGTGTGATATTCCTCTTTCTTAATCCCCTAGGTCACAATAACATTAAGAATGCTTAAGAATGATATTGGAAGCCATTCAATCCATCAAAAACTCAATCAAACCCAAAATACCATTTAAAAATCAAAACCCAAATTCTAAAAACCCATAGGTATTTTAAAACACTAACTTTACAAAACACCACCATACATTACCATTTCTATTCCAAACTACTCTAATAAACTTTTAATTACCTAAATCAACTATCAAACCCACCTTATCCCCATTAAAAAGCTCATTTCCTTATAAAACCTAGATTTCATCCGAGTTAGAATCACGTTTAGGTGTTTGATATTCCTCTTTCTTAATCCCCTAAATCACAATAACATTAAGAATGCTTAAGAATGATATTAGAAGCCATTTAATCCATCAAAAACTCAATCAAACCCAAAATACCATTTAAAAATCAAAACCCAAATTCTAAAAACCCATAGGTATTTTAAAACACTAAATTTACAAAACACCACCATACATTACCATTTCTATTCCAAACTACCCTAATAAACTTTTAATTACCTAAATCAATTATCAAACCCACCTTATCCCCATTAAAACTCTCATTTCCTTGTAAAACCTAAATTTCATCCGAGTTAGAATCACGTTTAGGTGTGTGATATTCCTCTTTCTTAATCCCCTAGGTCACAATAACATTAAGAATGCTTAAGAATGATATTAGAAGCCATTTAATCCATCAAAAACTTAATCAAACCCAAAATACCATTTAAAAATCAAAACCCAAACTCTAAAAACCCATAGGTATTTTAAAACACTAATTTTACAAAACACTACCATACATTACCATTTCTATTCCAAACTACCCTAATAAACTTTTAATTACCTTAATCAATTATCAAACCCACCTTAACCCCATTAAAACTCTCATTTCCTTGTAAAACCTAGATTTCATCCGAGTTAGAATCACGTTTAGGTGTGTAATATTCCTCCTTAATCCCCTAGGTCGCAATGGGATTAAGAATGCTATTAGAATCCATTTAATCCATCAAAAACTCAATCAAACCCAAAATACCATTTAAAAATCAAAACCCAAATTCTAAAAACCCATAGGTATTTTAAAACACTAATTTTACAAAACACTACCATACATTACAATTTCTATTCCAAACTACCCTAATAAACTTTTAATTACCTAACTCAATTATCAAACCCACCTTATCCCCATTAAAACTCTCATTTCCTTGTAAAACCTAGATTTCATCAGAGTTAGAATCACGTTTAGGTGTGTGATATTCCTCTTTCTTAATCCCCTAGGTCAAAATAACATTAAGAATGCTTAAGAATGATATTAGAAGCCATTTAATCCATCAAAAACTCAATCAAACCCAAAATACCATTTAAAAATCAAAACCCAAATTCTAAAAACCCATAGGTATTTTTTTTTTTGGTATAAGGGAAATTACCCCGGTAAATTATATTAACACCAAAAACCAATAGAGTACAATGGAATGTGGCTGAAATACCACATTAACCTCAAGACTAGCTTGAACAGACTAAGACAAGATGACAAACCATCTGTCTACATACTAATCAATACAAGGAAAAGAATACTAAACACCGAAATCGCCTAAATCAGAAGAGATTCCGGAATATTCCAATTCTTCAACAGATCCAAAGCCGCTCTCGAATTCTTGAACCTACATGACATTAGCCTGGCACGAACATCAGCCAAAATATTATCCACAAGTACATTGACCGTTCTTTTGGATCCCGTATATAATCTTTCATTTCTTTCGCGCCATAGGAAATACATGGCAGCAGCCAGAACCAGCTTGGCTATGACACTTGCCGAAGACCGACGATGAGCAAATGGAAGAATGGTCCCCACGATATCAGTGAGACATGGAGGACTACTCTGAAGACCAGCCTGCCCCCGAACTTGAAACCAAACTTGCCTGGCATAAGGACAATCGAAAAAAAGATGAGCATGAGAATCCGACTGAGATTCACAAAGAGTACAATGAGAAACCAGCGAAGAAGACACATCCCAAGAGCGAAGAACATCCTGAGTTCTGAGCTTGCCTTTGATTGCAAGCCAAACAAGAAAAGCATGCTTTGGAATATTATTCGAGAACCAAACCACATCTGCCCAAGGAACCGGATTATGATACGGACGAATAGCATTCCAAACAGCTCGAACCGAAAACGTCTGAACTGACCCAGACCAATCCCTCCACTCCAGACTATCTTGCATCCTAGTACTAAGACTAGGTGTAGGGATAGAGAGAAGAGAAGGGTGAGCAGTTCCAAGATCTGGAGGCCATACCAACGAGCCGGACGCCACAATATCTGCAACCCTGGATGAGATAGAAAGATCCGCCCCATACATGTCCCTAGTGGACACAAAGTCCGCAATGGGACTCAAATCACACCACTTGTCATACCAAATCGAAGTACCATTACCATCACCAATCTTGTGCCAAATAAAGTCACGAACAACTGGCCGCAGCTGTAACAACTTTCTCCATCCCCATGACATAGAACCACGGCATGGAATACTCCAGAAGTTACGATCCCTTATCTTGTGCAACTGGGTCCAAGCAACCCATAAAGACTCCTTACGCATAAGAAACTTCCAAAGCTGACTAACCATAAGAGCTTGTTTAAAAAGATCAAGCTGCCGAATCCCAAGACCGCCTTCAGATTTAGGTAAGCAAACAGCATCCCAAGCCACCTTTGCTTTCCCCCTGCGGTATTCGCCATTACTCCATAAAAACTTCCGCATAATCTGCTGAATTTCCAGAAGAACACGAGTGGGAAGAAAGAAGACCGAAGCCCAATAAACATGCATGGATGCGAGAACAGACTTAACCAGTTGTAATCGACCCGCAATAGACAAAGATTTGTTCTTCCAATCCGAAACCCGAGCCTCAACCTTAGCAATCAGTTCTTTGCAGTCCTTATACACCAGTCTCGAAGGAACAAGCGGAACACAAAGATACTTAACCGGAAGCCGCCCCTCCTCAAACGGCAGAACCTGAAGAATGCCTAACTTTGTATGATTAAGCACATTACAAAAATAGGCAGTACTCTTAGGCAAACTAGGAGTCAATCCAGATACATCCCGAAACTCATTCAAAGAATCCATAATAATCTTAGCCGAAGCGACATCACCATGAGAAAATAAGAACAAGTCATCAGCAAAGCAAAGATTAATTAACCCCATCTCCGAACAAGAACGGTGATACTTGAACCAATCAGTCTCCCTTACCCTCCGCTGCAAGATTAGCGTAAGAATTTAAAACACTAACTTTACAAAACACCACCATACATTACCATTTCTATTCCAAACTACTCTAATAAACTTTTAATTACCTAAATCAACTATCAAACCCACCTTATCCCCATTAAAAAGCTCATTTCCTTATAAAACCTAAATTTCATCCGAGTTAGAATCACGTTTAGGTGTGTGATATTCCTCTTTCTTAATCCCCTAGGTCACAATAACATTAAGAATGCTTAAGAATGATATTAGAAGCCATTTAATCCATCAAAAACTAAATCAAACCCAAAATACCATTTAAAAATCAAAACCCAAACTCTAAAAACCCATAGGTATTTTAAAACACTAATTTTACAAAACACTACCATACATTACCATTTCTATTCCAAACTACCCTAATAAACTTTTAATTACCTTAATCAATTATCAAACCCACCTTAACCCCATTAAAACTCTCATTTCCTTGTAAAACCTAGATTTCATCTGAGTTATAATCACGTTTAGGTGTGTAATATTCCTCTTTCTTAATCCCCTAGGTCGCAATAGGATTAAGAATGCTTAAGAATGATATTAGAAACCATTTAATCCATCAAAAACTCAATCAAACCCAAATACCATTTAAAAATGAAAACCCAAATTCTAAAAACCCATAGGTATTTTAAAACACCAATTTTACAAAACATTACCATTACCATTTCTATTCCAAACTACCCTAATAAACTTTTAATTACCTAAATCAATTATCAAACCCACCTTATCCCCATTAAAACTCTCATTTCCTTGTAAAACCTAGATTTCATCCGAGTTAGAATCACGTTTAGGTGTGTGATATTCCTCTTTCTTAATCCCCTAGGTCGCAATAGCATTAAGAATGCTTAAGAATGATATTAGAAGCCATTTAATCCATCCAAAACTCAATCAAACCCAAAATACCATTTAAAAATGAAAACCCAAATTCTAAAAACCCATAGGTATTTTAAAACACTAATTTTACAAAACACTACAATTACCATTTCTATTCCAAACTACCCTAATAATCTTTTAATTACCTAAATCAATTATCAAACCCACCTTATCCCCATTAAAACTCACATTTCCTTATAAAACCTAGATTTTATCCGAGTTAGAATCACGTTTAGGTGTGTGATATTCCTCTTTCTTAATCCCCTAGGTCACAATAACATTAAGAATGCTTAAGAATGATATTAGAAGCCATTTAATCCATCAAACACTCAATCAAACCCAAAATACCATTTAAAAATGAAAACCCAAATTCTAAAAACGCATAGGTATTTTAAAACACTAATTTTACAAAACACTACCATTACCATTTCTATTCCAAACTACCCTAATAAACTTTTAATTACCTAAATCAATTATCAAACCCACCTTATCCCCATTAAAACTCTCATTTCCTTATAAAACCTAATTTTCATCCGAGTTAGAATCACGTTTAGGTGTGTGATATTCCTCTTTCTTAATCTCCTAGGTCACAATAACATTAAGAATGCTTAAGAATGATATTAGAAGCCATTTAATACATCAAAAAACTCAATCAAACCCAAAATACCATTTAAAAATCAAAACCCAAATTCTAAAAACCCATAGGTATTTTAAAACACTAATTTTACAAAACACTACCATTACCATTTCTATTCCAAACTACCCTAATAAACTTTTAATTACCTAAATCAATTATCAAACCCACCTTATCCCCATTAAAACTCACATTTCCTTATAAAACCTAGATTTCATCCGAGTTAGAATCACGTTTAGGTGTGTGATATTCCTCTTTCTTAATCCCCTAGTTCACAATAACATTAAGAATGCTTAAGAATGATATTAGAAGCCATTTAATCCATCAAAACCTCAATCAAACCCAAAATAACATTTAAAAATCAAAACCCAAATTCTAAAAACCCATAGATATTTTAAAACACTAAATTTACAAAACACCACCATACATTACCATTTCTATTCCAAACTACCCTAATAAACTTTTAATTACCTAAATCAATTATCAAACCCACCTTATCCCCATTAAAACTCTCATTTCCTTGTAAAACCTAGATTTCATCCGAGTTAGAATCACGTTTAGGTGTGTGATATTCCTCTTTCTTAATCCCCTAGGTCGCAATAGCATTAAGAATGCTTAAGAATGATATTAGAAGCCATTTAATCCATCCAAAACTCAATCAAACCCAAAATACCATTTAAAAATGAAAACCCAAATTCTAAAAACCCATAGGTATTTTAAAACACTAATTTTACAAAACACTACCATTACCATTTCTATTCCAAACTACCCTAATAATCTTTTAATTACCTAAATCAATTATCAAACCCACCTTATCCCCATTAAAACTCACATTTCCTTATAAAACCTAGATTTCATCCGAGTTAGAATCACGTTTAGGTGTGTGATATTCCTCTTTCTTAATCCCCTAGGTCACAATAACATTAAGAATGCTTAAGAATGATATTAGAAGCCATTTAATCCATCAAACACTCAATCAAACCCAAAATACCATTTAAAAATGAAAACCCAAATTCTAAAAACGCATAGGTATTTTAAAACACTAATTTTACAAAACACTACCATTACCATTTCTATTCCAAACTACCCTAATAAACTTTTAATTACCTAAATCAATTATCAAACCCACCTTATCCCCATTAAAACTCTCATTTCCTTGCAAAACCTAGATTTCATCCGAGTTAGAATCACGTTTAGGTGTGTGATATTCCTCTTTCTTAATCCCCTAGGTCGCAATAGCATTAAGAATGCTTAAGAATGATATTAGAAGCCATTCAATCCATCAAAAACTCAATCAAACCTAAAATACCATTTAAAAATGAAAACCCAAATTCTAAAAACCCATAGGTATTTTAAAACACTAATTTTACAAAACACTACCATTACCATTTCTATTCCAAACTACCCTAATAAACTTTTAATTACCTAAATCAATTATCAAACCCACCTTATCCCCATTAAAACTCACATTTCCTTATAAAACCTAGATTTCATCCGAGTTAGAATCACGTTTAGGTGTGTGATATTCCTCTTTCTTAATCCCCTAGGTCACAATAACATTAAGAATGCTTAAGAATGATACTAGAAGCCATTTAATCCATCAAAAACTCAATCAAACCCAAAATAACATTTAAAAATCAAAACCCAAATTCTAAAAACCCATAGGTAGTTTAAAACACTAAATTTACAAAACACCACCATACATTACCATTTCTATTCCAAACTACCCTAATAAACTTTTAATTACCTAAATCAATTATCAAACCCACCTTATCCCCATTAAAACTCTCATTTCCTTGTAAAACCTAGATTTCATCCGAGTTAGAATCACGTTTAGGTGTGTGATATTCCTCTTTCTTAATCCCCTAGGTCGCAATAGCATTAAGAATGCTTAAGAATGATATTAGAAGCCATTTAATCCATCCAAAACTCAATCAAACCCAAAATACCATTTAAAAATGAAAACCCAAATTCTAAAAACCCATAGGTATTTTAAAACACTAATTTTACAAAACACTACCATTACCATTTCTATTCCAAACTACCCTAATAATCTTTTAATTACCTAAATCAATTATCAAACCCACCTTATCCCCATTAAAACTCACATTTCCTTATAAAACCTAGATTTCATCCGAGTTAGAATCACGTTTAGGTGTGTGATATTCCTCTTTCTTAATCCCCTAGGTCACAATAACATTAAGAATGCTTAAGAATGATATTAGAAGCCATTTAATCCATCAAACACTCAATCAAACCCAAAATACCATTTAAAAATGAAAACCCAAATTCTAAAAACGCATAGGTATTTTAAAACCCTAATTTTACAAAACACTACCATTACCATTTCTATTCCAAACTACCCTAATAAACTTTTAATTACCTAAATCAATTATCAAACCCACCTTATCCCCATTAAAACTCACATTTCCTTATAAAACCTAGATTTCATCCGAGTTAGAATCACGTTTAGGTGTGTGATATTCCTCTTTCTTAATACCCTAGTTCACAATAACATTAAGAATGCTTAAGAATGATATTAGAAGCCATTTAATCCATCAAAAACTCAATCAAACCCAAAATAACATTTAAAAATCAAAACCCAAATTCTAAAAACCCATAGGTATTTTTTTTGGTAAAAGGGAATTCTACCCCGGTAAATTATATAACCAAAAAAAGCGATGAAGTACAACGGGTATAGGTGAAGTCCTATACCTCAACCCATAACATGGGCAAAAGCTAGCAAAAAAGCCAGAACAAAAAACACCCTAAATAAGAAAGACATGCCTTCCTTATTGACTACCATGAATAAAAACTAGACTAACAAACTATAGCTACTTTTTATTCTTCGCTTGAGGCTTGTAATCACGATCCTTCTTAGAACTCTGAGGTTGGTCAATAATATCGTTATACCCATCATACCCATCATATTCATCATCAGAAGCATCAGACGGATTGAAGTAATTATCCCATTTCCTGTGTAGCTCCTGAGAACTACTGACCTCCTTATCCTTGTTACCCTCAGCAATAGCACCAGAACTACCTTCCTTAGTTTGAGAAACCACATGATCCACAGTTAAACCATCAAACGGATTCGCGATAGGCACATTTGAGCTAACACCATTGGACTGTTTAGAACCCCCATTAGTATTTCCACCCTTCTTTTGTTGCCAAAGTACTTTAGAATTAGGTTTATTCATCCTAAGACCCATAAATGCCCTTTGATCAGCTCCCTTCTTTTTCTTACGGTGCGTAACCTCCACAAAACCATCATCAGTATCTGTCCTATCAGTAACCCTAGCATCCCTACCCAAATTAGGAATAATCTCCACGGGAACACGTTTAAGACATCCACTAGTTTCATGTCCAAAACATTGGCAATCAACACAATGGGAAGGCTTCCATTCATACTCAACGCGAATAGTTTCTTTTATATAACCTTCTCCATCCTCAATTGGGATTGCCATAGTAACTTCCTGCTTTAAATCCACAGCTGCATCGATCTCAATCAAAGCCCTAGCAAAACTGATTCTACCCCAGGAATCGTCACACATAGAACTAGTAAAAGAATCCAGCATGACAGGTTTCCCAATTTGAGTAGCAATCAAACTCAGACCATCCGCTGAGTAAGCAAGAATAGGTACATTGTACAATTTTACCCAAACTGGAAGTTTAGTAACCTCTCCTTTCGTCAATTTCACTGTAGAAGACCACTTGTTGAGTATTATAGGAGATTTGCGTATCAACCAAGGCCCTTTTTCCAACACCTGCTCCATACCCCCCTTAGAGGCAAATTTGAACAAATAAACACCCGCATCATTCCTAGTTATCCGCTCAAACCCAAATTTTCGCCATGCATTCAGCGCATATTGTTTAACCACCGGGAATGAAGGATCTTTGCCAACAAAAAACCCCACAATGGAGTTCTCATACCGGCACTTGATTTTTGCAGCTACATCCAGTGGAAGAACACAGTCAAATGCATCAAGTTTTACGTCATTAACCATGGTACGAAACTTACTCGTATTACACCGAGCACCTGATCCTAACAGACTAGCGTAGGATTTATTAGTTCCCACATTAGCAAGTCCCGTAACACCTTGAGAACTAACAGCAGTAGAAACGGGTTCAGTGACAAGACCCACCATAGCACCACTACTCGGATTGGTCATCGAATCAATATCCGAAATAGTAACCTTACCCCTCATGTTCATTAATCTTTTTGCAATTCCCTCCATAGTCGGAGTAGCATTTTCATCACTAGTAAGACCCCCTTCCATAACCCAAACCTTGATGCGCACGGATGAAGATGTACGGATGATAAGTAAGTCGTACGAATCAAAGTGGTACGGATGAATGATACGTACGGATCAAAAGGGTGATTCGTACGGATGACTCGCTAACCGTACGGATGAAGGATTACACGATCGAATGAATTGACAGTACGAACGAACACCTATATGCACGGAGGAGCCCCTATACGTGCGAATGTACTAAACGGATGAGAATATTGTACGGAGGGAAGGAGATTCGTACGGATGGAAACCAGTTACCCTAATCCGCCAAACAACCCTAATCCGCCTAACAGAAACCCTAAACCGCCTGCACCGTGAAACTCGCCGGAAAGCTCCAAACCTCCAACCAAAACCGAATTACACAACCTCTAAATCAATTCGAATAATAAAGCAATGGTTAAGCACTCCAACAGCCACGAAAAGCCGCGAAATGAAAACACAAAAACCCTAAAATCCGATTAGAAATCAGCGGTGAGGAATCCGATTAGGAAGAAAGCAAGGAGATCTAGTCGAGGCACAACAATAGCAAACGAGTTAGGCTCAATAACAACCACCAAATGATGGTAAATCCGGCCAAAATCCGGCAGCCAAACACCCCCTAAAATCGCCTAGTTAAAACAAATGAGCTTATAACACTAAATTTACAAAACACCACCATACATTACCATTTCTATTCCAAACTACCCTAATAAACTTTTAATTACCTAAATCAATTATCAAACCCACCTTATCCCCATTAAAACTCTCATTTCCTTGTAAAACCTAGATTTCATCCGAGTTAGAATCACGTTTAGGTGTGTGATATTCCTCTTTCTTAATCCCCTAGGTCGCAATAGCATTAAGAATGCTTAAGAATGATATTAGAAGCCATTTAATCCATCCAAAACTCAATCAAACCCAAAATACCATTTAAAAATGAAAACCCAAATTCTAAAAACCCATAGGTATTTTAAAACACTAATTTTACAAAACACTACCATTACCATTTCTATTCCAAACTACCCTAATAAACTTTTAATTACCTAAATCAATTATCAAACCCACCTTATCCCCATTAAAACTCACATTTCCTTATAAAACCTAGATTTCATCCGAGTTAGAATCACGTTTAGGTGTGTGATATTCCTCTTTCTTAATCCCCTAGGTCACAATAACATTAAGAATGCTTAAGAATGATATTAGAAGCCATTCAATCCATCAAAAACTCAATCAAACCTAAAATACCATTTAAAAATGAAAACCCAAATTCTAAAAACCCATAGGTATTTTAAAACACTAATTTTACAAAACACTACCATTACCATTTCTATTCCAAACTACCCTAATAAACTTTTAATTACCTAAATCAATTATCAAACCCACCTTATCCCCATTAAAACTCTCATTTCCTTGTAAAACCTAATTTTCATCCGAGTTAGAATCACGTTTAGGTGTGTGATATTCCTCTTTCTTAATCTCCTAGGTCACAATAACATTAAGAATGCTTAAAAATGATATTAGAAGCCATTTAATACAAAAAAAACTCAATCAAACCCAAAATACCATTTAAAAATCAAAACCCAAATTCTAAAAACCCATAGGTATTTTAAAACACTAATTTTACAAAACACTACCATTACCATTTCTATTCCAAACTACCCTAATAAACTTTTAATTACCTAAATCAATTATCAAACCCACCTTATCCCCATTAAAACTCACATTTCCTTATAAAACCTAGATTTCATCCGAGTTAGAATCACGTTTAGGTGTGTGATATTCCTCTTTCTTAATCCCCTAGGTCACAATAACATTAAGAATGCTTAAGAATGATATTAGAAGCCATTTAATCCATCAAAAACTCAATCAAACCCAAAATAACATTTAAAAATCAAAACCCAAATTCTAAAAACCCATAGGTAGTTTAAAACACTAAATTTACAAAACACCACCATACATTACCATTTCTATTCCAAACTACCCTAATAAACTTTTAATTACCTAAATCAATTATCAAACCCACCTTATCCCCATTAAAACTCTCATTTCCTTGTAAAACCTAGATTTCATCCGAGTTAGAATCACGTTTAGGTGTGTGATATTCCTCTTTCTTAATCCCCTAGGTCGCAATAGCATTAAGAATGCTTAAGAATGATGTTAGAAGCCATTTAATCCATCCAAAACTCAATCAAACCCAAAATACCATTTAAAAATGAAAACCCAAATTCTAAAAACCCATAGGTATTTTAAAACACTAATTTTACAAAACACTACCATTACCATTTCTATTCCAAACTACCCTAATAATCTTTTAATTACCTAAATCAATTATCAAACCCACCTTATCCCCATTAAAACTCACATTTCCTTATAAAACCTAGATTTCATCCGAGTTAGAATCACGTTTAGGTGTGTGATATTCCTCTTTCTTAATCCCCTAGGTCACAATAACATTAAGAATGCTTAAGAATGATATTAGAAGCCATTTAATCCATCAAACACTCAATCAAACCCAAAATACCATTTAAAAATGAAAACCCAAATTCTAAAAACGTATAGGTATTTTAAAACCCTAATTTTACAAAACACTACCATTACCATTTCTATTCCAAACTACCCTAATAAACTTTTAATTATCTAAATCAATTATCAAACCCACCTTATCCCCATTAAAACTCACATTTCCTTATAAAACCTAGATTTCATCCGAGTTAGAATCACGTTTAGGTGTGTGATATTCCTCTTTCTTAATACCCTAGTTCACAATAACATTAAGAATGCTTAAGAATGATATTAGAAGCCATTTAATCCATCAAAAACTCAATCAAACCCAAAATAACATTTAAAAATCAAAACCCAAATTCTAAAAACCCATAGGTATTTTAAAACACTAAATTTACAAAACACCACCATACATTACCATTTCTATTCCAAACTACCCTAATAAACTTTTAATTACCTAAATCAATTATCAAACCCACCTTATCCCCATTAAAACTCTCATTTCCTTGTAAAACCTAGATTTCATCCGAGTTAGAATCACGTTTAGGTGTGTGATATTCCTCTTTCTTAATCCCCTAGGTCGCAATAGCATTAAGAATGCTTAAGAATGATATTAGAAGCCATTTAATCCATCCAAAACTCAATCAAACCCAAAATACCATTTAAAAATGAAAACCCAAATTCTAAAAACCCATAGGTATTTTAAAACACTAATTTTACAAAACACTACCATTACCATTTCTATTCCAAACTACCCTAATAATCTTTTAATTACCTAAATCAATTATCAAACCCACCTTATCCCCATTAAAACTCACATTTCCTTATAAAACCTAGATTTCATCCGAGTTAGAATCACGTTTAGGTGTGTGATATTCCTCTTTCCTAATCCCCTCGGTCACAATAACATTAAGAATGCTTAAGAATGATATTAGAAGCCATTTAATCCATCAAACACTCAATCAAACCCAAAATACCATTTAAAAATGAAAACCCAAATTCTAAAAACGCATAGGTATTTTAAAACCCTAATTTTACAAAACACTACCATTACCATTTCTATTCCAAACTACCCTAATAAACTTTTAATTACCTAAATCAATTATCAAACCCACCTTATCCCCATTAAAACTCACATTTCCTTATAAAACCTAGATTTCATCCGACTTAGAATCACGTTTAGGTGTGTGATATTCCTCTTTCTTAATACCCTAGTTCACAATAACATTAAGAATGCTTAAGAATGATATTAGAAGCCATTTAATCCATCAAAAACTCAATCAAACCCAAAATAACATTTAAAAATCAAAACCCAAATTCTAAAAACCCATAGGTATTTTAAAACACTAAATTTACAAAACACCACCATACATTACCATTTCTATTCCAAACTACCCTAATAAACTTTTAATTACCTAAATCAATTATCAAACCCACCTTATCCCCATTAAAACTCTCATTTCCTTGTAAAACCTAGATTTCAACCGAGTTAGAATCACGTTTAGGTGTGTGATATTCCTCTTTCTTAATCCCCTAGGTCGCAATAGCATTAAGAATGCTTAAGAATGATATTAGAAGCCATTTAATCCATCCAAAACTCAATCAAACCCAAAATACCATTTAAAAATGAAAACCCAAATTCTAAAAACCCATAGGTATTTTAAAACACTAATTTTACAAAACACTACCATTACCATTTCTATTCCAAACTACCCTAATAATCTTTTAATTACCTAAATCAATTATCAAACCCACCTTATCCCCATTAAAACTCACATTTCCTTATAAAACCTAGATTTCATCCGAGTTAGAATCACGTTTAGGTGTGTGATATTCCTCTTTCTTAATCCCCTAGGTCACAATAACATTAAGAATGCTTAAGAATGATATTAGAAGCCATTTAATCCATCAAACACTCAATCAAACCCAAAATACCATTTAAAAATGAAAACCCAAATTCTAAAAACGCATAGGTATTTTAAAACCCTAATTTTACAAAACACTACCATTACCATTTCTATTCCAAACTACCCTAATAAACTTTTAATTACCTAAATCAATTATCAAACCCACCTTATCCCCATTAAAACTCACATTTCCTTATAAAACCTAGATTTCATCCGAGTTAGAATCACGTTTAGGTGTGTGATATTCCTCTTTCTTAATACCCTAGTTCACAATAACATTAAGAATGCTTAAGAATGATATTAGAAGCCATTTAATCCATCAAAAACTCAATCAAACCCAAAATAACATTTAAAAATCAAAACCCAAATTCTAAAAACCCATAGGTATTTTAAAACACTAAATTTACAAAACACCACCATACATTACCATTTCTATTCCAAACTACCCTAATAAACTTTTAATTACCTAAAACAATTATCAAACCCACCTTATCCCCATTAAAACTCTCATTTCCTTGTAAAACCTAGATTTCATCCGAGTTAGAATCACGTTTAGGTGTGTGATATTCCTCTTTCTTAATCCCCTAGGTCGCAATAGCATTAAGAATGCTTAAGAATGATATTAGAAGCCATTTAATCCATCCAAAACTCAATCAAACCCAAAATACCATTTAAAAATGAAAACCCAAATTCTAAAAACCCATAGGTATTTTAAAACACTAATTTTACAAAACACTACCATTACCATTTCTATTCCAAACTACCCTAATAATCTTTTAATTACCTAAATCAATTATCAAACCCACCTTATCCCCATTAAAACTCACATTTCCTTATAAAACCTAGATTTCATCCGAGTTAGAATCACGTTTAGGTGTGTGATATTCCTCTTTCTTAATCCCCTAGGTCACAATAACATTAAGAATGCTTAAGAATGATATTAGAAGCCATTTAATCCATCAAACACTCAATCAAACCCAAAATACCATTTAAAAATGAAAACCCAAATTCTAAAAACGCATAGGTATTTTAAAACCCTAATTTTACAAAACACTACCATTACCATTTCTATTCCAAACTACCCTAATAAACTTTTAATTATCTAAATCAATTATCAAACCCACCTTATCCCCATTAAAACTCACATTTCCTTATAAAACCTAGATTTCATCCGAGTTAGAATCACGTTTAGGTGTGTGATATTCCTCTTTCTTAATACCCTAGTTCACAATAACATTAAGAATGCTTAAGAATGATATTAGAAGCCATTTAATCCATCAAAAACTCAATCAAACCCAAAATAACATTTAAAAATCAAAACCCAAATTCTAAAAACCCATAGGTATTTTAAAACACTAAATTTACAAAACACCACCATACATTACCATTTCTATTCCAAACTACCCTAATAAACTTTTAATTACCTAAATCAATTATCAAACCCACCTTATCCCCATTAACTCTCATTTCCTTGTAAAACCTAGATTTCATCCGAGTTAGAATCACGTTTAGGTGTGTGATATTCCTCTTTCTTAATCCCCTAGGTCGCAATAGCATTAAGAATGCTTAAGAATGATATTAGAAGCCATTTAATCCATCCAAAACTCAATCAAACCCAAAATACCATTTAAAAATGAAAACCCAAATTCTAAAAACCCATTGGTATTTTAAAACACTAATTTTACAAAACACTACCATTACCATTCTATTC
>CAJVGC010000325.1:0-25607 GCA_910822075.1 Senecio squalidus
TGATTCTACCTCCATCGGTATCCGTACGAGAAAAATATGGTGAAATCAAGGAAATCACACAAACTCGTGAATACCTGTTCACGAGCATAGACAAAAAGATGTGAAAAATAAAAATTATGTTATTTGATTATGGAAAACCTGTATATAGTAGCTCTTGGTGTCTAATATCATTCCCAAATTGATTCTACCTCCATCGGTATCCGTACGAGAAAAATATGGCCAAATCAAGGAAATCACACAAACTCGTGAATACCTGTTCACGAGCATAGACAAAAAGATGTGAAAAATAAAAATTATGTTATTTGATTATGGAAAACCTGTATATAGTAGCTCTTGGTGTCTAATATCATTCCCAAATTGATTCTACCTCCATCGGTATCCGTACGAGAAAGATATGGCCAAATCAAGGAAATCACACAAACTCGTGAATACCTGTTCACGAGCATAGACAAAAAGATGTGAAAAATAAAAATTATGTTATTTGATTATGGAAAACCTGTATATAGTAGCTCTTGGTGTCTAATATCATTCCCAAATTGATTCTACCTCCATCGGTATCCGTACGAGAAAGATATGGCCAAATCAAGGAAATCACACAAACTCGTGAATACCTGTTCACGAGCATAGACAAAAAGATGTGAAAAATAAAAATTATGTTATTTGATTATGGAAAACCTGTATATAGTAGCTCTTGGTGTCTAATATCATTCCCAAATTGATTCTACCTCCATCGGTATCCGTACGAGAAAGATATGGCCAAATCAAGGAAATCACACAAACTCGTGAATACCTGTTCACGAGCATAGACAAAAAGATGTGAAAAATAAAAATTATGTTATTTGATTATGGAAAACCTGTATATAGTAGCTCTTGGTGTCTAATATCATTCCCAAATTGATTCTACCTCCATCGGTATCCGTACGAGAAAGATATGGCCAAATCAAGGAAATCACACAAACTCGTGAATACCTGTTCACGAGCATAGACAAAAAGATGTGAAAAATAAAAATTATGTTATTTGATTATGGAAAACCTGTATATAGTAGCTCTTGGTGTCTAATATCATTCCCAAATTGATTCTACCTCCATCGGTATCCGTACGAGAAAAATATGGCCAAATCAAGGAAATCACACAAACTCGTGAATACCTGTTCACGAGCATAGACAAAAAGATGTGAAAAATAAAAATTATGTTATTTGATTATGGAAAACCTGTATATAGTAGCTCTTGGTGTCTAATATCATTCCCAAATTGATTCTACCTCCATCGGTATCCGTACGAGAAAGATATGGCCAAATCAAGGAAATCACACAAACTCGTGAATACCTGTTCACGAGCATAGACAAAAAGATGTGAAAAATAAAAATTATGTTATTTGATTATGGAAAACCTGTATATAGTAGCTCTTGGTGTCTAATATCATTCCCAAATTGATTCTACCTCCATCGGTATCCGTACGAGAAAAATATGGCAAATCAAGGAAATCACACAAACTCGTGAATACCTGTTCACGAGCATAGACAAAAAGATGTGAAAAATAAAAATTATGTTATTTGATTATGGAAAACCTGTATATAGTAGCTCTTGGTGTCTAATATCATTCCCAAATTGATTCTACCTCCATCGGTATCCGTACGAGAAAAATATGGCCAAATCAAGGAAATCACACAAACTCGTGAATACCTGTTCACGAGCATAGACAAAAAGATGTGAAAAATAAAAATTATGTTATTTGATTATGGAAAACCTGTATATAGTAGCTCTTGGTGTCTAATATCATTCCCAAATTGATTCTACCTCCATCGGTATCCGTACGAGAAAGATATGGCCAAATCAAGGAAATCACACAAACTCGTGAATACCTGTTCACGAGCATAGACAAAAAGATGTGAAAAATAAAAATTATGTTATTTGATTATGGAAAACCTGTATATAGTAGCTCTTGGTGTCTAATATCATTCCCAAATTGATTCTACCTCCATCGGTATCCGTACGAGAAAAATATGGCCAAATCAAGGAAATCACACAAACTCGTGAATACCTGTTCACGAGCATAGACAAAAAGATGTGAAAAATAAAAATTATGTTATTTGATTATGGAAAACCTGTATATAGTAGCTCTTGGTGTCTAATATCATTCCCAAATTGATTCTACCTCCATCGGTATCCGTACGAGAAAGATATGGCCAAATCAAGGAAATCACACAAACTCGTGAATACCTGTTCACGAGCATAGACAAAAAGATGTGAAAAATAAAAATTATGTTATTTGATTATGGAAAACCTGTATATAGTAGCTCTTGGTGTCTAATATCATTCCCAAATTGATTCTACCTCCATCGGTATCCGTACGAGAAAAATATGGCCAAATCAAGGAAATCACACAAACTCGTGAATACCTGTTCACGAGCATAGACAAAAAGATGTGAAAAATAAAAATTATGTTATTTGATTATGGAAAACCTGTATATAGTAGCTCTTGGTGTCTAATATCATTCCCAAATTGATTCTACCTCCATCGGTATCCGTACGAGAAAAATATGGCCAAATCAAGGAAATCACACAAACTCGTGAATACCTGTTCACGAGCATAGACAAAAAGATGTGAAAAATAAAAATTATGTTATTTGATTATGGAAAACCTGTATATAGTAGCTCTTGGTGTCTAATATCATTCCCAAATTGATTCTACCTCCATCGGTATCCGTACGAGAAAAATATGGCCAAATCAAGGAAATCACACAAACTCGTGAATACCTGTTCACGAGCATAGACAAAAAGATGTGAAAAATAAAAATTATGTTATTTGATTATGGAAAACCTGTATATAGTAGCTCTTGGTGTCTAATATCATTCCCAAATTGATTCTACCTCCATCGGTATCCGTACGAGAAAGATATGGCCAAATCAAGGAAATCACACAAACTCGTGAATACCTGTTCACGAGCATAGACAAAAAGATGTGAAAAATAAAAATTATGTTATTTGATTATGGAAAACCTGTATATAGTAGCTCTTGGTGTCTAATATCATTCCCAAATTGATTCTACCTCCATCGGTATCCGTACGAGAAAAATATGGTGAAATCAATGAAATCACACAAACTCGTGAATACCTGTTCACGAGCATAGACAAAAAGATGTGAAAAATAAAAATTATGTTATTTGATTATGGAAAACCTGTATATAGTAGCTCTTGGTGTCTAATATCATTCCCAAATTGATTCTACCTCCATCGGTATCCGTACGAGAAAAATATGGTGAAAATCAAGGAAATCACACAAACTCGTGAATACCTGTTCACGAGCATAGACAAAAAGATGTGAAAAATAAAAAATTATGTTATTTGATTATGGAAAACCTGTATATAGTAGCTCTTGGTGTCTAATATCATTCCCAAATTGATTCTACCTCCATCGGTATCCGTACGAGAAAAATATGCCAAATCAATGAAATCACACAAACTCGTGAATACCTGTTCACGAGCATAGACAAAAAGATGTGAAAAATAAAAATTATGTTATTTGATTATGGAAAACCTGTATATAGTAGCTCTTGGTGTCTAATATCATTCCCAAATTGATTCTACCTCCATCGGTATCCGTACGAGAAAAATATGGCCAAATCAAGGAAATCACACAAACTCGTGAATACCTGTTCACGAGCATAGACAAAAAGATGTGAAAAATAAAAATTATGTTATTTGATTATGGAAAACCTGTATATAGTAGCTCTTGGTGTCTAATATCATTCCCAAATTGATTCTACCTCCATCGGTATCCGTACGAGAAAGATATGGCCAAATCAAGGAAATCACACAAACTCGTGAATACCTGTTCACGAGCATAGACAAAAAGATGTGAAAAATAAAAATTATGTTATTTGATTATGGAAAACCTGTATATAGTAGCTCTTGGTGTCTAATATCATTCCCAAATTGATTCTACCTCCATCGGTATCCGTACGAGAAAGATATGGCCAAATCAAGGAAATCACACAAACTCGTGAATACCTGTTCACGAGCATAGACAAAAAGATGTGAAAAATAAAAATTATGTTATTTGATTATGGAAAACCTGTATATAGTAGCTCTTGGTGTCTAATATCATTCCCAAATTGATTCTACCTCCATCGGTATCCGTACGAGAAAAATATGGCCAAATCAAGGAAATCACACAAACTCGTGAATACCTGTTCACGAGCATAGACAAAAAGATGTGAAAAATAAAAATTATGTTATTTGATTATGGAAAACCTGTATATAGTAGCTCTTGGTGTCTAATATCATTCCCAAATTGATTCTACCTCCATCGGTATCCGTACGAGAAAAATATGGCCAAATCAAGGAAATCACACAAACTCGTGAATACCTGTTCACGAGCATAGACAAAAAGATGTGAAAAATAAAAATTATGTTATTTGATTATGGAAAACCTGTATATAGTAGCTCTTGGTGTCTAATATCATTCCCAAATTGATTCTACCTCCATCGGTATCCGTACGAGAAAGATATGGCCAAATCAAGGAAATCACACAAACTCGTGAATACCTGTTCACGAGCATAGACAAAAAGATGTGAAAAATAAAAATTATGTTATTTGATTATGGAAAACCTGTATATAGTAGCTCTTGGTGTCTAATATCATTCCCAAATTGATTCTACCTCCATCGGTATCCGTACGAGAAAGATATGGCCAAATCAAGGAAATCACACAAACTCGTGAATACCTGTTCACGAGCATAGACAAAAAGATGTGAAAAATAAAAATTATGTTATTTGATTATGGAAAACCTGTATATAGTAGCTCTTGGTGTCTAATATCATTCCCAAATTGATTCTACCTCCATCGGTATCCGTACGAGAAAGATATGGCAAATCAAGGAAATCACACAAACTCGTGAATACCTGTTCACGAGCATAGACAAAAAGATGTGAAAAATAAAAATTATGTTATTTGATTATGGAAAACCTGTATATAGTAGCTCTTGGTGTCTAATATCATTCCCAAATTGATTCTACCTCCATCGGTATCCGTACGAGAAAAATATGGTGAAATCAATGAAATCACACAAACTCGTGAATACCTGTTCACGAGCATAGACAAAAAGATGTGAAAAATAAAAATTATGTTATTTGATTATGGAAAACCTGTATATAGTAGCTCTTGGTGTCTAATATCATTCCCAAATTGATTCTACCTCCATCGGTATCCGTACGAGAAAAATATGGCCAAATCAAGGAAATCACACAAACTCGTGAATACCTGTTCACGAGCATAGACAAAAAGATGTGAAAAATAAAAATTATGTTATTTGATTATGGAAAACCTGTATATAGTAGCTCTTGGTGTCTAATATCATTCCCAAATTGATTCTACCTCCATCGGTATCCGTACGAGAAAGATATGGCCAAATCAAGGAAATCACACAAACTCGTGAATACCTGTTCACGAGCATAGACAAAAAGATGTGAAAAATAAAAATTATGTTATTTGATTATGGAAAACCTGTATATAGTAGCTCTTGGTGTCTAATATCATTCCCAAATTGATTCTACCTCCATCGGTATCCGTACGAGAAAGATATGGCCAAATCAAGGAAATCACACAAACTCGTGAATACCTGTTCACGAGCATAGACAAAAAGATGTGAAAAATAAAAATTATGTTATTTGATTATGGAAAACCTGTATATAGTAGCTCTTGGTGTCTAATATCATTCCCAAATTGATTCTACCTCCATCGGTATCCGTACGAGAAAAATATGGCCAAATCAAGGAAATCACACAAACTCGTGAATACCTGTTCACGAGCATAGACAAAAAGATGTGAAAAATAAAAATTATGTTATTTGATTATGGAAAACCTGTATATAGTAGCTCTTGGTGTCTAATATCATTCCCAAATTGATTCTACCTCCATCGGTATCCGTACGAGAAAATATGGCCAAATCAAGGAAATCACACAAACTCGTGAATACCTGTTCACGAGCATAGACAAAAAGATGTGAAAAATAAAAATTATGTTATTTGATTATGGAAAACCTGTATATAGTAGCTCTTGGTGTCTAATATCATTCCCAAATTGATTCTACCTCCATCGGTATCCGTACGAGAAAAATATGGCCAAATCAAGGAAATCACACAAACTCGTGAATACCTGTTCACGAGCATAGACAAAAAGATGTGAAAAATAAAAATTATGTTATTTGATTATGGAAAACCTGTATATAGTAGCTCTTGGTGTCTAATATCATTCCCAAATTGATTCTACCTCCATCGGTATCCGTACGAGAAAGATATGGCCAAATCAAGGAAATCACACAAACTCGTGAATACCTGTTCACGAGCATAGACAAAAAGATGTGAAAAATAAAAATTATGTTATTTGATTATGGAAAACCTGTATATAGTAGCTCTTGGTGTCTAATATCATTCCCAAATTGATTCTACCTCCATCGGTATCCGTACGAGAAAAATATGGCCAAATCAAGGAAATCACACAAACTCGTGAATACCTGTTCACGAGCATAGACAAAAAGATGTGAAAAATAAAAAATTATGTTTTTGATTATGGAAACCTGTATATAGTAGCTCTTGGTGTCTAATATAATTCCCAAATTGATTCTACCTCCATAGGTATCCGTACGAGAAAAATATGGTGAAATCAATGAAATCACACAAACTCGTGAATACCTGTTCACGAGCATAGACAAAAAGATGTGAAAAATAATAATTATGTTATTTGATTATTGAAAATCTGTATATGTGACAACCGTCACTTTTCCGACTCAGATTAGTCTAGTATGCCGTATGCTCTTACCGGGTTTACAAATTTTTTCTATAAAAAGAACTTACATTTTCTTTATGTATAATGATTACTTGTGACATGTGTGTATACTCTATATGTGATGCTATAATATTAGTTAGGTGCACAATAGTTAGTCCTACGAGAAGAGCTCCTAGATGAATTAACGGGAAATTTAAGTTTTCGTACTATAAGTGGACTTGGGTATATCTAGGATTATATCCCGCCTACGAACCTCTAATTATAGACTTGTAACAATTTCTTATTTATCGCTCGTTTCTATATTACGTCTATCTTCTTACTTTTACGTCTCGTTGTTACATTCGTTTTCTAGTATTTTCTATCACCGAGTTAAAAATGAGTGTGAATCATATTTTAACTAAAAGCTTGGGCTTTGGCCTAGTCTTTGGCAAATTACTAGACCCAAAATACCCTAAGCCCACCTTAACCTAAACCCTAGTGATACTTAAACAAAAATTATCAAAACCCTAATCTTTTCCTTGCTTGAATCCGCCACCCACTCTTGCAGCCCCATTACCGTCACCCTTGGAAACCAAAGTTCGCCCCCCTTGCTGTTTTCCGGCCAACCACTCCCTTCCACCACTTCAGCCGCCACTCTCAGCCATCAAGGAGATGATTTCGAAGCCTACACTCCATGCTCATCGCGGGTTTCCTTCACAGCAGCCAAGGTAATCGGATTCCTTGCTATTGTTTTTGATTATGGTCGAAAAACCCTATTATGGGATTCACAAATCGTTTGTTTGATGTTACCTTCTTGTAATCAGTTTTCCACAGGCTCCTAGCCACGAAAATCTCTTTGTTCTTCACCAAAATCCGTTCATCATATCAAGGTAATCGGGTTTCATCATTTTGTTTAGTTTTTGGCCGAAAACCCTAGTTATTGTTCATAGAAATCGTTTTGTAATGACTTGTGTTCTTATGACCTATTGTTACAGCAATCAAACCATTATTCTTCACTAATCCGAAAGCTAATAAGGTGAGAATCGATCCATAGTCTTTTTCTTGAAATCTATTCCGTTTGGATGTTAACGTTGGCTTTGTTTTCGAGTTTTTATGCTACTTTAGGCGAAACTGAGATCGGGAAAGTGTTGGACTGAATTCAGCCCCTAAACAGCTCGTGACCTTCATATTCAGGTCCGTACCGACATTTTTCGTTAAGGTACTTATTGGTGTTTATGTCATCTTTCGTGTTTTAAAACCGTATTGAAAAATTCTATCGTAAAACCCTAATTTCACATTGTTTCGTGCTAGGGACTACAAACTGAATTGGGGAAGTCGATTTTCATATTAGAAAAGAGTTTGGACAACGGGAATACGTTTCCTTCATCGTGCCTAAAAAGGTTTGTAGTCGGGTTCCTAACCTATTTCAATTCCGTTCATTATTACTAGTAAATTCGGTTAGCTTACCTTTTCTTTAATTCGTGCCAATTTGATTGAAACCGTCATAATATATAAGTTTATTGGTGATTCTAATTTTAGACATCCTTGTATTATTTCAGCTCTCGAGTCTCTATTCAAGCAATTTCAAGTCGTAGCGGTAATCGACTCCCGATAGTATAACCGTTACGACTAACGGTAATCCACTTTTCTTACTTCTTTTGCGTTCCTGTTTTTCGTGGCGTTTGTTTTGCCATTTATTCTTTATTCCGTATATTTTAATTGCGTGGTTGTTTATATTACTTGTATATAACTGCGTGGTTGAATTTCGTTATTCGTATCTTTCCGTTATATCGTAAATTACGGACAATCTTGTATTTGGACATTTTTGGGTCCCATTCCTTTGTAATCTGTAATCATGCGTGTTTTTATGTATCTTGAACTGAGAATTAGACTTGGTGACCTGAACATAAGTTGTAGGTCTCGAAGTCTAGTTTTCAAAAACGTAAATTTCATTTCCTAATTCCTTATAGTTTTTCCTAAAAACGTAAAATACCAGCTAGGGGTCTAATCTGATTATTTTGAGTAATATGTCTAGGTTTATTAATCTATTTCCTGTAACCACTTAGACAACCATAATAATTATTAATTGGGATTACACTAAGTTAACAACAAGCTTTAAAAGTAATAAAATTGTTTATCTTGTCTACACATAAATTATACGACACTTTAATGTAATAAACTCAACATCTTTAAAATATAACGTTTTTGGACAGCTTAGATAACCGGTTTTGCTTTTGTCATATCTTACTCATATTAAACTCTTTTATAACGATGTCTTAGTCTAAAACGTAGCTCTCGGTGTCTAGTTTTCAAATATGTTCCCGTCAACGTCTAATTCCTTCTAGAACTCCAGTTATCTCAGTTTGAGTGAACCTATGTGTTCGCTGAAAAGTTTGTCGTTTAATCCAAAATAGTTAACCTGCGAATCCTATTCTTATACGTTTATACTTTTATCTAGGGGAACTCTAGGACTAGTGAGGACTCTAGTTGTGACCAACTTACTACACCATATACACACAGTATCGCTTACATACGCTCACTCGATAAGGTGAGTCATCGCCCCTACTTTACTATTGTTTATGTTTTACAAATCGGGGGAAAGTAAAGCTCAACCAAACTATTTCGAGAAAGATGATTTACGATAAACATATTTTACTTCCATACTTACTATATATGGAAACATTACTATTTTCGGAAACTTGCCATAAATAGATACTTCTATTTATGGAAACTTACTATTTTTAGAAACCATGAAATGTGTAACATAACTAATGCAATTTTTCTAAAACTCTACGAGACAGTTGGTTGATACACATCAGTATACCTTTCCTACTGATGCATGCACGCTCATTAGTATACCTTTCCTACTAATGAGGTGTACTTACGGTAGCGTGGCTACTGCGGATGATATTTATCAGTATACCTTTCCTACTGATACATGCACGCTCATTAGTATACCTTTCCTACTAATGAGGTGTACTTACTATGCTTACTTGTGATACATGCTTACGTTGTATGATTGTGGATGATGTTTTCTTACTATTTACACGCATTAGTTACACATTACTTTACTACTGATTTTGAGATATGATTTCTACCTTACATTTTACTACTTACTCGATGTACTCGCTCAACTTTATGTTGACGTTTTAAGCTTTACTTTCAGGTAACGAGCATGCATAGGACTTGGACTTAGGAGTCGGGCTTTAGTTGACTTCAGGATATCTTTGCATTGTGGACATTTTATATTTATACATTTGAATTACATTTCGGGTTTGCACGCCCAAGTATTCTTTCATTCGTCGATGTTTGCATTTGAATATTCTTCTTGTAGTGTTTGACGATTTTCGTGTACTAAGGTTTACCCCTTGGTATGGCGACGTCATAACAATACATTCTTTATATATTCATATAGATTATATTCTTTATATTACTATTGTGTTATGACGATCGCCAATCGTGTTGCACCCTGCGTTCCGCCAATGGCGGGGTGTGACAGATTGGTATCAGAGCACATGATTATAGAGAACTAGGTGGTTTGGCCTAGACTATAACTAGGTGTCCCTCATATAGATTCTTTCTAGGATCATTTTACTATTTCATATCGTCTCACTACTCGTACCTATCGCTTTATCGTCTAAGGAAGACGGCGAACCGCATCGACTTACGACGCTGAAGGAAGTTCTATTTTATTCACCTTTTCATTTCTTGATAATCTAATCTCTTGTTTGTAATCGAATTCGACTTAAACACTTATACTTCTACTCTAATAATCACAATGTGTTATCAATGTGATAACGAACACGGAAACAAATTTGTATGCTCTATCCTTGGATGCCTCATCTAATTGTCGTACTCGAACCACGTTCTTATTCATTTACGACTCCTCCCCTCACTTAAAATCTCTATTTTGTTTCATTTCGATTTCTCGATCTTCGTACTTTCGAAATTCTATTCTATCGTACGTGACGCTCTCGTGGAAGGACCTTCGTGCAGATTTGAAGATGTGAAGTTGAAGACTCGCTTAACCTATTTTGAAGACGGTGTTATATTTTTCGCTTATCTCAATCTCTATATCCTTGAACCCTTTTTAGTCATTATTATATTACCACAAAATCGATATACGTTGCTACTCAGCAAATTGTTTAAGTCAGATTCTAAGAGATTGTATCTATCCTTTCGATTGCTTAATTATTTCAAAATTCAAGGAGAAATATTAATTCTCGCCATATTCTTTCGTAGAGATTCTCGTATTGACGCTCGGAAATACGCATTCTAATCGGTAAAAAAGTTTTGTGTCTCAGCAGCAAAACATCTATTCTCCTATTTTGTTCGTTTTCAAATTTTGGTCTCTACTACAAAACTATTCAAATGTCGAAATATAACTATTACGGAAACCACACCCCAAAACATTTTCACGATTTATACTAATCTTCTCAAATGAAATCGCTGTCTAAATGTCTTCCTCGAGCACCACTTCAAACTCTATTATTTAATCTCGAGTTGGTCAAAACTAACTCACTTGAACTCGTGTTCTCTCAAGCTATGGATGGAATGGATTACGAAGCTATACTACATGCCGTCAAAATCTGGATTCTTCTATCCCTTTTTCATAATCACTGTTATTCGTGAAAGTCGCTCAAGCCGAAACTAGTTCTGATGATGAGAAATTATCGTTTTCGCCCCGAAAGTTTACTCGTGATGTATTCGTCTCCCCGCGAAGATAAACTATCCGATTCTGGATTTTTTACCAATCATTTGATAACCAATAATCTCGAAAACATGTGAGGTTTCCACATACTACTACCGCTGATACTGGTCGAGTGCCTTCATAGAAAGTTAGTGTTCTAAAACCATCTGGAGTTGTAAACTAGTTGATTTCCTTATCAGTCAGTTTATACAAACCGGTGAAACTCTTTTCTCTATTTTCTTAATCAAATCAAATGTTCTCTAAGACGATGTCTTTGTCAACTCTAGCGTATTCTCAACTATTTCGAGAAATTTCCATCTACTTCACATTCGGTTGCAGAAGAAGATTTCTACTTTGATTTATACCTATCCAGTTCCAATATAATTGTAACCTTCGACACGTTCCTTCGGTAAGACATATATTCTAGTACGAGAAGAATTTGATTTCCCAAACTTCATCATATCCGATTTCATATGTTTTAAGCATATCCCTCCTTGATTGTATCCAAAATTTCCATGAGCGTTCTACAACAGATAGCTTTCCGAGTTAAACTTCATTCCTAAACACTTTATCATCGCAGTTCTTATCCAAACCCCGAAGTGACTTTTGATGCGACTTGAGACAGAAGATGGTGACATCTGACGATTGTTCCTTTATCGCGTATGATTCTCGAAACCTTTACGGAAATTTATTCTTATACGTACCCACGAGAAGAGTAACCATTACCAGTTGAAACTCAATAGCTCGTACCTCATTGATACCTATACGAATTTCATTAAGTACTGAAACCTTCAACCGACATTACTCTGTGTGTTAGACTTTCGACATCTCGAGATAAATTGCAAGCGTATTGTGCATTAATATACTTATTCATCCCATTATCCTGAGTTCGCTATTTTGACAGCTATTCATGTCCACCTCGATGTAAATTGGAGATTTCTGGATGTAAATAATACTTGAAGCGATATTCTTTCCTAATATTAGTCGTTTGAGTCCTTTCGATCCAATATACGGTGTAGACGCATCCAACATGTAAACTTTTCAGTTAATACATTCAGATATGTTACTGAAATCTTACGATGACACCAAACGCTGATATAGACTTGTGGAATTGATTCGATTTACGCGCTACACAACAATCATCCTAATGTAACTCTTCCGATACACAGTTCTCTACGAACGTACTCTTATTACTTTCTGTTTGTGATACGGACTTGAGATATTCTTTGACGTGGGATCTCTTCCTCAACTACTACTATTCAATCTAGCTAATTATTCAACTCTCTGATGATCCAAAAGTCGTTCTAATGACTTTGTTTTCCTTAATCTCCGTTTTGTTGATCTTATTTGTAATTCGATGTTTTACATTCAGTGATAATCACTCGCAAGTAATGATAGGAATTATCTTGTGTCTGATCAACATAAGAGGAAACTGGTTGTTATACGCGAGCTGATAAAACCTTTCAGTCTCTATTTCAATTTGCAAACTTTCGCGTAGCTTTTCGCTTTCAACGCCCTTTCGTATTACTTATAAACTTATTTCACTGTTATATCGATTACGTGAGATTTCCTTGTGACCAACGATTTTGTTCGTTAACCGTGACCCGTGACTTCTATTGTTGAATGTGTTTCGACAATTAAGGGTTACATATCAAATTCTATAAACGATACTTAATGACGGGTTTTAAGTTATGTCTGGCCAACATAATGGAGAACTTATCGTTTACCATGTATCTACATGATTTCATACTCTCTTTGAACTGAACCTTGTGCATTGTTATACGATTGACCTTAAGCGCTTACACAAACTACCCATGAACTGTTATGGTAATGTGAACGTACATGTAGAATGTGTTTATAATTAGACGTAATTATAAATATATTCTAACGCGTATCTGTTCCAGTATCGGACGGAAATTCAAACTATTCTAATTCGTGTGTATACTCATGATACACTTCATGAGCGAATCTTGAGGATTTGCTGTACGAAAGCCCCTTAGATACTCATTTTCGATTGATGCTTCTGTCAACAGTTATACCACTTGAATTTCGGGACGAAATTCTTTTAAGTGGGGAATACTGTGACAACCGTCACTTTTCCGACTCAGATTAGTCTAGTATGCCGTATGCTCTTACCGGGTTTACAAATTTTTTCTATAAAAAGAACTTACATTTTGTTTATGTATAATGATTACTTGTGACATGTGTGTATACTCTATATGCGATGCTATAATATTAGTTAGGTGCACAATAGTTAGTCCTACGAGAAGAGCTCCTAGATGAATTAACGGGAAATTTAAGTTTTCGTACTATAAGTGGACTTGGGTATATCTAGGATTATATCCCGCCTACGAACCTCTAATTATAGACTTGTAACAATTTCTTATTTATCGCTCGTTTCTATATTACGTCTATCTTCTTACTTTTACGTCTCGTTGTTACATTCGTTTTCTAGTATTTTCTATCACCGAGTTAAAAATGAGTGTGAATCATATTTTAACTAAAAGCTTGGGCTTTGGCCTAGTCTTTGGCAAATTACTAGACCCAAAATACCCTAAGCCCACCTTAACCTAAACCCTAGTGATACTTAAACAAAAATTATCAAAACCCTAATCTTTTCCTTGCTTGAATCCGCCACCCACTCTTGCAGCCCCATTACCGTCACCCTTGGAAACCAAAGTTCGCCCCCCTTGCTGTTTTCCGGCCAACCACTCCCTTCCACCACTTCAGCCGCCACTCTCAGCCATCAAGGAGATGATTTCGAAGCCTACACTCCATGCTCATCGCGGGTTTCCTTCACAGCAGCCAAGGTAATCGGATTCCTTGCTATTGTTTTTGATTATGGTCGAAAAACCCTATTATGGGATTCACAAATCGTTTGTTTGATGTTACCTTCTTGTAATCAGTTTTCCACAGGCTCCTAGCCACGAAAATCTCTTTGTTCTTCACCAAAATCCGTTCATCATATCAAGGTAATCGGGTTTCATCATTTTGTTTAGTTTTTGGCCGAAAACCCTAGTTATTGTTCATAGAAATCGTTTTGTAATGACTTGTGTTCTTATGACCTATTGTTACAGCAATCAAACCATTATTCTTCACTAATCCGAAAGCTAATAAGGTGAGAATCGATCCATAGTCTTTTTCTTGAAATCTATTCCGTTTGGATGTTAACGTTGGCTTTGTTTTCGAGTTTTTATGCTACTTTAGGCGAAACTGAGATCGGGAAAGTGTTGGACTGAATTCAGCCCCTAGACAGCTCGTGACCTTCATATTCAGGTCCGTACCGACATTTTTCGTTAAGGTACTTATTGGTGTTTATGTCATCTTTCGTGTTTTAAAACCGTATTGAAAAATTCTATCGTAAAACCCTAATTTCACATTGTTTCGTGCTAGGGACTACAAACTGAATTGGGGAAGTCGATTTTCATATTAGAAAAGAGTTTGGACAACGGGAATACGTTTCCTTCATCGTGCCTAAAAAGGTTTGTAGTCGGGTTCCTAACCTATTTCAATTCCGTTCATTATTACTAGTAAATTCGGTTAGCTTACCTTTTCTTTAATTCGTGCCAATTTGATTGAAACCGTCATAATATATAAGTTTATTGGTGATTCTAATTTTAGACATCCTTGTATTATTTCAGCTCTCGAGTCTCTATTCAAGCAATTTCAAGTCGTAGCGGTAATCGACTCCCGATAGTATAACCGTTACGACTAACGGTAATCCACTTTTCTTACTTCTTTTGCGTTCCTGTTTTTCGTGGCGTTTGTTTTGCCATTTATTCTTTATTCCGTATATTTTAATTGCGTGGTTGTTTATATTACTTGTATATAACTGCGTGGTTGAATTTCGTTATTCGTATCTTTCCGTTATATCGTAAATTACGGACAATCTTGTATTTGGACATTTTTGGGTCCCATTCCTTTGTAATCTGTAATCATGCGTGTTTTTATGTATCTTGAACTGAGAATTAGACTTGGTGACCTGAACATAAGTTGTAGGTCTCGAAGTCTAGTTTTCAAAAACGTAAATTTCATTTCCTAATTCCTTATAGTTTTTCCTAAAAACGTAAAATACCAGCTAGGGGTCTAATCTGATTATTTTGAGTAATATGTCTAGGTTTATTAATCTATTTCCTGTAACCACTTAGACAACCATAATAATTATTAATTGGGATTACACTAAGTTAACAACAAGCTTTAAAAGTAATAAAATTGTTTATCTTGTCTACACATAAATTATACGACACTTTAATGTAATAAACTCAACATCTTTAAAATATAACGTTTTTGGACAGCTTAGATAACCGGTTTTGCTTTTGTCATATCTTACTCATATTAAACTCTTTTATAACGATGTCTTAGTCTAAAACGTAGCTCTCGGTGTCTAGTTTTCAAATATGTTCCCGTCAACGTCTAATTCCTTCTAGAACTCCAGTTATCTCAGTTTGAGTGAACCTATGTGTTCGCTGAAAAGTTTGTCGTTTAATCCAAAATAGTTAACCTGCGAATCCTATTCTTATACGTTTATACTTTTATCTAGGGGAACTCTAGGACTAGTGAGGACTCTAGTTGTGACCAACTTACTACACCATATACACACAGTATCGCTTACATACGCTCACTCGATAAGGTGAGTCATCGCCCCTACTTTACTATTGTTTATGTTTTACAAATCGGGGGAAAGTAAAGCTCAACCAAACTATTTCGAGAAAGATGATTTACGATAAACATATTTTACTTCCATACTTACTATATATGGAAACATTACTATTTTCGGAAACTTGCCATAAATAGATACTTCTATTTATGGAAACTTACTATTTTTAGAAACCATGAAATGTGTAACATAACTAATGCAATTTTTCTAAAACTCTACGAGACAGTTGGTTGATACACATCAGTATACCTTTCCTACTGATGCATGCACGCTCATTAGTATACCTTTCCTACTAATGAGGTGTACTTACGGTAGCGTGGCTACTGCGGATGATATTTATCAGTATACCTTTCCTACTGATACATGCACGCTCATTAGTATACCTTTCCTACTAATGAGGTGTACTTACTATGCTTACTTGTGATACATGCTTACGTTGTATGATTGTGGATGATGTTTTCTTACTATTTACACGCATTAGTTACACATTACTTTACTACTGATTTTGAGATATGATTTCTACCTTACATTTTACTACTTACTCGATGTACTCGCTCAACTTTATGTTGACGTTTTAAGCTTTACTTTCAGGTAACGAGCATGCATAGGACTTGGACTTAGGAGTCGGGCTTTAGTTGACTTCAGGATATCTTTGCATTGTGGACATTTTATATTTATACATTTGAATTACATTTCGGGTTTGCACGCCCAAGTATTCTTTCATTCGTCGATGTTTGCATTTGAATATTCTTCTTGTAGTGTTTGACGATTTTCGTGTACTAAGGTTTACCCCTTGGTATGGCGACGTCATAACAATACATTCTTTATATATTCATATAGATTATATTCTTTATATTACTATTGTGTTATGACGATCGCCAATCGTGTTGCACCCTGCGTTCCGCCAATGGCGGGGTGTGACAGTATATAGTAGCTCTTGGTGTCTAATATCATTCCTAAATTGATTCTACCTACATCGGCATCCGTACGAGAAAAATATGTCCAAATCAAGGAAATCACACAAACTCGTGAATACCTGTTCACGAGAATAGACAAAAAGATGTGAAAAATAAAAATTATGTTATTTGATTATGGAAAACCTGTATATAGTAGCTCTTGGTGTCTAATATCATTCCCAAATTTATTCTACCTCCATCGGTATCCGTACGAGAAAAATATGGCCAAATCAAGGAAATCACACAAACTCGTGAATACCTGTTCACGAGCATAGACAAAAAGATGTGAAAAATAAAAATTATGTTATTTGATTATGGAAAACCTGTATATAGTAGCTCTTGGTGTCTAATATCATTCCCAAATTGATTCTACCTCCATCGGTATCCGTACGAGAAGGATATGGCCAAATCAAGGAAATCACACAAACTCGTGAATACTTGTTCACGAGCATAGATAAAAAAAAGTGAAAAATAAAAAATTATGTTATTCGATTCTGGAAAACCTGTATATAGTAGCTCTTGGTGTCTAATATCATTCCCAAATTGATTCTACCTCTATCCGTATCCGTACGAGAAAGATATGACCAAATCAAGGAAATCACACAAACTCGTGAATACCTGTTCACGAGCACAGACAAAAAGATGTGAAAAATAAAAATTATGTTATTTGATTATGGAAAACCTGTATATATAGTAGCTCTTGGTGTCTAATATCATTCACAAATTGATACTACCTTCATCGGTATCCGTACGAGAAAGATATGGCCAAATCAAGGAAATCACACAAACTCGTGAATACCTGTTCACGAGCATAGACAAAAAGATGTGAAAAATAAAAATTATGTTATTTGATTATGGAAACCCTGTATATAGTAGCTCTTGGTGTTTAATATCATTCCTAAATTGGTTTTACCTCCATCGGTATCCGTACGAGAAAAATATGGTGAAATCAATGAAATCACACAAACTCGTGAATACCTGTTCACGAGCATAGACAAAAAGATGTGAAAAATAATAATTATGTTATTTGATTATGGAAACCCTGTATATTGTAGCTCTTGGTGTCTAATATTATTCCTAAATTGATTCTACCTCCATCGGTATCCGTACGAGAAAAATATGGCCAAATCAAGGAAATCACACAAACTCGTGAATACCTGTTCACGAGCATAGACAAAAAGATATGAAAAATAAAAATTATGTTATTTGATTATGGAAAACCTGTATATAGTAGCTCTTGGTGTCTAATATCATTCCCAAATTTATTCTACCTCCATCGGTATCCGTACGAGAAAAATATGGCCAAATCAAGGAAATCACACAAACTCGTGAATACCTGTTCACGAGCATAGACAAAAAGATGTGAAAAATAAAAATTATGTTATTTGATTATGGAAACCCTGTATATAGTAGCTCTTGGTGTCTAATATCATTCCTAAATTGATTTACCTCCATCGGTATCCGTACGAGAAAAATATGGTGAAATCAATGAAATCACACAAACTCGTGAATACCTGTTCACGAGCATAGACAAAAAGATGTGAAAAATAAAAATTATGTTATTTGATTATGGAAAACCTGTATATAGTAGCTCTTAGTGTCTAATATCATTCCCAAATTGATTCTACCTCCATCGGTATCCGTACGAGAAAGATATGGCCAAATCAAGGAAATCACACAAACTCGTGAATACTTGCTCACGAGCATAGATAAAAAGAAGTGAAAAATAAAAAATTATGTTATTCGATTATGGAAAACCTGTATATAGTAGCTCATGGTGTCTAATATCATTTACAAATTGATTCTACCTCCATCGGTATCCGTACGAGAAAGATATGGCCAAATCAAGGAAATCACACAAACTCGTGAATACTTGTTCACGAGCATAGACAAAAAGATGTGAAAAATTTATGTTATTCGATTATGGAAAACCTGTATATAGTAGCTCTTGGTTTCTAATATCATTACCAAATTGATTCTACCTCCATCGGTATCCGTACGAGTAAAATATGTCCAAATCAAGGAAATCACAAACTCGTGAATACCTGTTCACGAGCATAGACAAAAAGATGTGAAAAATAAAAATTATGTTATTTGATTAATGAAAACCTGTATATATAGTAGCTCTTGGTGTCTAATATCATTCGCAAATTTATTCTACCTCCATCGGTATCCGTACGAGAAAAATATTGCCAAATCAAGGAAATCACACAAACTCGTGAATACCTAGGTATTCACGAGTTTGTGTGATTTCATTGATTTCACCATATTTTTCTCGTACGGATACCGATGGAGGTAGAATCAATTTGGTAATGATATTAGACACCAAGAGCTACTATATACAGGTTTTTCATAATCAAATAACATAATTTTTATTTTTCACATCTTTTTGTCTATGCTCGTGAACAGGTATTCACGAGTTTGTGTGATTTCCTTGATTTGGCCATATCCTTCTCGTACGGATACCGATGGGCGGAGAATCAATTAGGGAATGATATTAGACAGCAAGGGCTACTATATAAAGGTTTTCCATAATCAAATAACATAATTTTTATTTTTCACATCTTTTTGTCTATGCTCGTGAACAGGTATTCACGATTTTGCGTGATTTCCTTGATTTGGCCATATTTTTCTCGTACAGATACCGATGGAGGTAGAATAAATTTGTGATTGATATTAGACACCAAGAGCTACTATATAGAGGTTTTCCATAATCAAATAACATAATTTTTATTTTTCACATCTTTTTGTCTATGCTCGTGAACAGGTATTCACGAGTTTGTGTGATTTCCTTGATTTGGCCATATTTTTCTCGTACGGATACCGATAGAGGTAGAATAAATTTGGGAATGATATTAGCCACCAAGAGCTACTATATACAGGTTTTCCATAATCAAATAAAATAATTTTTATTTTTCACATCTTTTTGTCTATGCTCGTGAACAGGTATTCACGAGTTTGTGTGATTTCATTGATTTCACCATATTTTTCTCGTACGGATAGCGATGGAGGTAGAATCAATTTGGGAATGATATTAGACACCAAGAGCTACTATATACAGGTTTTCCATAATCAAATAACATAATTTTTTATTTTTCACTTCTTTTTGTCTATGCTCGTGAACAAGTATTCACGAGTTTGTGTGATTTCCTTGATTTGACCATATGTTTCTCGTACGGATACCGATGGAGGTAGAATCAATTTGGGAATGATATTAGACACCAAGAGCTACTATATACAGGTTTTCCATAATCAAACAACATAATTTTTTATTTTTCACATCTTTTTGTCTATGCTCGTGAACAGGTATTCACGAGTTTGTGTGATTTCATTGATTTCACCATATTTTTCTCGTACGGATACCGATGGAGGTAGAATCAATTTGGTAATGATATTAGAAACCAAGATCTACTATATACAGGTTTTCCATAATCAAATAACATAATTTTTTATTTTACACAACTTTTTGTCTATGCTCGTGAAAAGGTATTCACGAGTTTGTGTGATTTCATTGATTTGACCATATCTTTCTCGTACGGATACAGATGAAGGTAGAATCAATTTGGGAATGATATTAGTCACCAAGAGCTACTATATACAGGTTTTCCATAATCAAATAACATAATTTTCATTTTTCACATCTTTTTGTCTATGCTCGTACGGTTACCGATGGAGGTAGAAAATTATGTTAAATGAAAATTATGTTATTTGATTAAGGAAAACCTGTATATAGTACCTCTTGGTGTCTAATATTATTCCCAAATTTATTCTATCTCCATCGGTATCCGTACGAGAAAAATATGGCCAAATCAAGGAAATCACACAAACTCGTGAGTACCTATTCACGAGCATAGACAAAAAGATGTGAAAAATAAAAATTATGTTATTTGATTATGGAAACCATGTATATAGTAGCTCTTGGTGTCTAATATCATTCCCAAATTGATTCTACCTCCATCGGTAACCGTACGAGAAAGATATGGCCAAATCAAGGAAATCACACAAACTCGTGAATACTTGGTCACGAGTATAGATAAAAAGAAGTGAAAAATAAAAAATTATGTTATTTGATTATGGAAAACCTGTATATAGTAGCTTTTGGTGTCTAATATCATTCCCAAACTGATTCTACCTCCATCGGTATCCGTACGAGAAAAATATGGTGAAATCAATGAAATCACACAAACTTGTGAATACCTGTTCACGAGCACAGATAAAAAGCTGTGAAAAATAAATATTATGTTATTTGATTATGGAAAACCTGTATATAGTAGCTCTTGGTGTCTAATATAATTCCTAAATTGATTCTACCTCCATCGGTATCCGTACGAGAAAGATATAGCCAAATCAAGGAAATCGCACAAACTCGTTAATACTTATTCACGAGCATAGACAAAAAGAAGTGAAAAATAAAAAATTATGTTATTCGATTATGGAAAACCTGTATGTAGTAGCTCTTTGTGTCTAATATCATTCCCAAATTGATTCTACCTCCATCGGTATCCGTACGAGAAAAATATGGTGAAATCAATGAAATCACACAAACTCGTGAATACCTGTTCACGAGCATACACAAAAAGATGTGAAAAATAAAAATTATGTTATTTGATTATGAGAAACTATTATATAGTAGCTCTTGGTGTCTAATATCATTCCCAAATTGATTCTACCTCCATCGGTATCCGTAGAGAAAAATATGGCCAAATCAAGGAAATCACACAAACTCGTGAATACCTGTTCACGAGCATAGACAAAAAGATGTGAAAAACAAAAATTATGTTATTTGATTATGGAAAACCTGTATATAGTAGCTCTTGGTGTCTAATATCATTCCCAAATTGATTCTACCTCCATCGGTATCCGTACGAGAAAAATATGGCCAAATCAAGGAAATCACACAAACTCGTGAGTACCTGTTCACGAGCATAGACAAAAAGATGTGAAAAATAAAAATTATGTTATTTGATTATGGAAACCATGTATATAGTAGCTCTTGGTGTCTAATATCATTCCCAAATTGATTCTACCTCCATCGGTATCCGTACGAGAAAGATATGGCCAAATCAAGGAAATCACACAAACTCGTGAATACTTGTTCACGAGCATAGATAAAAAGAAGTGAAAAATAAAAAATTATGTTATTTGATTATGGAAAACCTGTATATAGTAGCTCTTGGTGTCTAATATCATTCCCAAATTGATTCTACCTCCATCGGTATCCGTACGAGAAAAATATGGTGAAATCAATGAAATCACACAAACTCGTGAATACCTGTTCACGAGCATAGATAAAAAGATGTGAAAAATAAATATTATGTTATTTGATTATGGAAAACCTGTATATAGTAGCTCTTGGTGTCTAATATCATTCCTAAATTGATTCTACCTCCATCGGTATCCGTACGAGAAAGATATGGCCAAATCAAGGAAATCACACATATTCACGAGCATAGACAAAAAAGAAGTGAAAAATAAAAAATTATGTTATTCGATTATGGAAAACCTGTATATAGTAGCTCTTGGTGTCTAATATCATTCCCAAATTGATTCTACCTCCATCGGTATCCGTACGAGAAAAATATGGTGAAATCAATGAAATCACACAAACTCGTGAATACCTGTTCACGAGCATAGACAAAAAGATGTGAAAAATAAAAATTATGTTATTTGATTATGGAAACCTTGTATATAGTAGCTCTTGGTGTCTAATATCATTCCCAAATTGATTCTACCTCCATCGGTATCCGTACGAGAAAAATAAGGCCAAATCAAGGAAATCACACAAACTCGTGAATACCTGTTCACGAGCATAGACAAAAAGATGTGAAAAATAAAAATTATGTTATTTGATTATGGAAAACCTGTATATAGTAGCTATTGGTGTCTAATATCATTCCCAAATTGATTCTACCTCACAAACTCGTGAATACCTGTTCACGAGCATAGACAAAAAGATGTGAAAAATAAAAATTATGTTATATGATTATGGAAAACCTGTATATAGTATCTCTTGGTGTCTAATATCATTCCCAAATTGATTCTACCTCCATCGGTATCCGTACGAGAAAAATATGGTGAAATCAATGAAATCACACAAACTCGTGAATACCTGTTCACGAGCACAGATAAAAAGATTTGAAAAATAAAAATTATGTTATTTGATTATAGAAAACCTGTATATAGTAGCTCGTGGTGTCTAATATCATTCCCAAATTGATTCTACCTCCATCGGTATCCGTACGAGAAAGGTATGGCCAAATCAAGGAAATCGCACAAACTCGTTAATACTTATTCACGAGCATGGACAAAAAGAAGTGAAAAATAAAAAATTATGTTATTCGATTATGGAAAACCTGTATGTAGTAGCTCTTGGTGCCTGATATCGCTCATTTATATGAATATTTATCGCGATATTCATTGTGTTTTGTGTCCCAAACGTAATGGAAATGCCCTTTTATACTTATGTTTTGTAAAGTTTTGTATTAGAATTGAGTTAGGAGTTTTTGGAGCAAAAGCAAGGGAATTTTGGAGTTTTAACTTGAAGTTGGACAAACAGCCAGGACAGGCGACGCCTATGGTGGAGCAGCTCAACGCATTCATCTCGGATGCTGGAATGCGCCGCCAGTCATACCATTGGCGGCGCATTCGTCGCTTCGGCAGTTACTAGCAGTTTTTAATTTTAATCATGGGGAATGAAAAGTCTCTTATCATACAACAAATACCAGACGTTGGAGACACTTGGAGATCATCTTTTTATCATTGTTTTAGTCTTTTTCATATCATTGAAAGCCTAAAAACAATCTTTGATTCCGTATTTCATCACGAATTGTTATTTCGATTTCGTTTATTGCTTGGAGACTATTTCAGCACTTGTTACTTACGATTGGTATAACTCTATTATCACTTTTAATTCAATTGAATCATGTCTTATTGTTATTGTTACAATTATGCGTAGCTAATTTCATTGTACGTTTGCTTGGATTATGTGATCGTTTATGTGTTAGGTTTTGGGTGTGAAATTAGAATGATACTTAGAGGTTAATTGGGGATCCGTTTGGGTTAATATCTTAATTATCTTGGTAAAATTGTTTATACTCTTGTTTGGTAATCTAAAAACGGGTATTCGAAAGGAATCCGTAATTTTTACTAAAATAAGAACGAATTAATCGGCCGGTCTTTAGTTGATTATGAGTTTATGATATTCGAAAGGAATCATTAACAACGATTTAAACAAGTAGATATTAACACGAACGCTAGCTACTAAATTAAGAGAAATCGGTTTAGGAGTTAGTAAGCTATTCGAAAGGAAGCTTATAAATTAATTCTCATTTATCGGCTTGAAACTTTATGCCCAATTACTTGAGGTGTTAACGGTATTCGAAAGGAATCGTTACATGGTTAGGTAATTGGAGAAATCCGGTATTCGAAACATTTGAAGTTTATCGACATTTTCATACCTAAGAAATAACACATATTCGTAAACGGTCCAAGCAAGCGTCTTTTAATCCATATTTGAAATCTAAAGTATTTTTATCGATATTATAAGCAAGTCTTCTTAAGACTAAAACCCACTTGTTACTTGTTACGTGTTTTATTTAAACTAATACTTTCAACTATAAATAGTCCCTGTGTTCGAACCCGATATTTGCCAATACTGTTTTACAATTGACAAGGGTACACTGCCCGTGTCAAAAATCTAGTAAAGGTTAATTTTCGGAAAACTAGATTTTTCGCATCAAGTTTTTGGCGCCGCTGCCGGGGACTTGATTTAGTTGAAGTTTTTAGTTTATTGTTGGATTACTTGTTTGAACATTTTTCACGGGTATTTTGTTTGTTGTTTTGTGATTTTCAGGATTATTGATTGTGGATGTACACGAGATCCCAAGGGAAACAAGTGCAAAGTCCTCTATCGGATCCGGAAAAACTTTTGAGGAAACGAGGTTTAGGAGCAGTCGCGTCGGTTGTTTATAGTGAAAGCGAATCTTCCGAGGAGGAAGTAGAAGTTGTTTTTGAAGAAGAGATGGCAGGAAACGGGGAAGATAACGGAAGGCCGATAATAGAAAACAACCCACCCCATCCTTTTGACATACCGATGATCAATAGGAATAGGGTAGTACCACAAACGAATGGGTCGGCCATTGTAGCACCGGATTTGGGGGTCGATTTCTCCGTTAAAGGGCATCATTTAAAAATGATTCAAGATAGCACTTTTGACGGAAATTTCAAGTCCGACCCGCACAAGCATGTGGCGCATTATATGGAGGTATGCAAGATGTTCCGATATGGAGCGGGTCAAGAAGAGAGCGTTATGCTAAGTTTGTTTCCATCGTCTCTCACGGGAGAGGCGAAAACTTGGTTTAATGAATTGGAGCCGGGAACAATCGAGACTTGGGAAGATATGAGGGAGATTTTTGTAACGAGATTTTTCCCACCCATTCTGCGTAGGAAGCTATTGAACCAAATCCGCTCGTTTCAACAATGGGATAACGAGACTATCACGGATGCTTGGATTAGGCTTAAGGAGTTGTTGAGGAATT
>CAJVGC010000326.1:0-26638 GCA_910822075.1 Senecio squalidus
ACTTGTACGGATGTAATCTAGGTTTTACAATAAAATAAGAGTTTTATTGGGTATATAAATTGGTTTGAATAGTTGATATAGGTAATTTTAAAGTTTATTAGGCTAGTGTGGAAGTTTGGATTAGAAACGGAATTGTACGGTACGGTGTTGTAAAATTAGTGTTTGAAAGTACCTATGGGTTAAAGGTGATTTGGGGGGTGTTTGGTTGGCCGGATATTTGGCCGGATTTTCACTCTTTGTGACTGTTTTAATCATCTTCATACTCGTTTTCATTCCCAATTGAATTCCTTGCTGCTTAATTCTTCCTAATCGATTTGTTCTTGCTGCTACTTATTTCCGATTAGAAACTTTGTTATTTCTTCAATTCGCTGTTGTGAATTGATTTAATCATTGTTTTCTTCTTTGATTTGAGTTAGTAGTAGTCTATTTAGGTTTTGCGAGGCTTTTTGTGGTGGTTTTCCTATTTCCGGCGAGTTTAGAGGTGGGGCTGTTTAGGGTTCGTTTTTGGGCGGATTGAATTAGGGTTTCTGGGCTGCTGGTATTCATCCGTACGAACCAACTACATCCGTACGAACCAAGCCTTGATCCGTACGAACCAAACCTTGATCCGTACGAATAGGAGCTTCTTCCATCCGTATTCATCCGTACGAACCAAGCCTACATCCGTACGAACCAAACCTTGATCCGTACGAATCAAACCTTGATCCGTACGAACCAAACCTTGATCCGTACGAACCAAAACTTGATCCGTACATATAGGAGCTGCTTTTTCCGTGTGGCACAAGTAATGGAGAGGGGTTTTCTTACAAGTAGTGCTACGAAAACGAAACAAAATGAGGTTCCAAACAATACGAAACAAGTAAATGCTATTCCGAATATGGAGGAAATTGCAAAACGTTTAATGAGTATGTCGGGTAATATTACAGGCTCGGATATTGATTCGATGACCACTCCGAGTAGTGGTAATATGGTGGGACATGTAACTGAGCCCGTGTGTGCTACGGGACCAGCTAATCTTGGTCTTAACAAATCCTATGCTAGTTTGTTAGGTTCTAGTGTCCCGTGTACTATGAGCAAGTTTCGTACTCTGGTTAACGACGAAAAGCATGATGCGATTGACTGTGTTCTGCCTATAGCTGTGGCTGCCAAAATTAAGAGTAGGTATGAGAATTCCATTGTGGGGTTTTTTGTTGGTAAGGATCCTTCCTTTCCAGTGGTTAAACAATATGTGTCGAACACTTGGCGGAAATTTGGATTTGAACGAATTACTCGGAATGATGATGGTGTGTATCTGTTTAAATTTGCTTCTAAAGGTGGTATGGAGCAAGTGTTGGAGAAAGGGCCTTGGCTGATTCGAAATTCGCCTATAATACTCAATAAATGGTCCCCTAATGTATCAATGACAAAAGGTGAGGTTACTAAGCTTCCCGTTTGGGTGAAATTATACAATGTGCCTATTCTTGCATACTCGGTGGATGGCTTGAGCTTGATAGCTACTCAAATAGGAAAACCTGTCATGCTAGATGCTTTTACTAGTGCTATGTGTGATGATTCATGGGGTAGAATCAGCTTTGCTAGGGCTTTAATTGAGATAGATGCGGCTGTAGGTTTAAAGAAGGAGGTTACAATGGCGATTCCTATTGAGGATGGGGAAGGTTATCTGAAGGAAACTATTCGAGTTGAATATGAATGGAAACCCCTTCATTGTGTTGATTGCAAATGTTTTGGACATGATACTAAGGTCTGTCCTAACCGAGCTCCAGAGGAGATCGTTCATACTTCAGCTAGGGATGTTAGGGCTACTGACAAGCAAGAAACTGGTGATGGCTTTACGGAGGTTAAGAGCCGTAAAAAGAAGAAGGGAGCTGCTCCAAGGGCTTTTGTGGGCATTAGGATGAATAACCCCAAGTCTACAATGATTTGGGAACAAAAGAAAGGTGGGAATAAGAAACCCTCCAACGGTGTTAACCCTGATGTGCCTATGGATAATCCGTTTGAGGGTTTAACAGTGGATCATGTCTCTACGGAGATTGGTTCTGGTATTATTAAAGAGCAGAACAAAGGAAATGTGCCGTCGAGTAGTTCGGGTTCAGTGATTGATGCTGGGAGTAAGGACAAAAAGGTTAGTACGCCTCCAACTGTTAAAAAGAACTGGGATCACTGTCTCAATGCGTCTGACACTTCTGATGAGGAGGGTGGCTATTTGGGAGGGGGTCAATCTCTTGAAGATGAAGAATACGGTTATGATGGCTATGATGGTTATGAAGACCTAGTGGTTGATCTTCAGGGTGCTAAGCAGGAGTTTCGGGACTTTAGGCTTAGCATGAAGAGTAGGAAGCGATAGATTTCGTTGTAATCTTTAAGGGAGGCATGTCTCCCTTAAGGTAGTTATTTTAGTTTGTTTTGCTTTTGGTTGTTGCCCTTGTTAGGGTTTGAGATATAGGGCTTCTCCTATATCCTTTGTACTTCATCGCTCTTTTTTGGTTATATAATTTACCAGGGTTTAATCCCTTTTACCAAAAAAAAAAGTACCTATGGGTTTTTAAAATTTGGGTTTTGATTTTAAAATGGTATATTTGATTTGATTGAGTTTTTATGGATTAAATGGCTTCAAATACTATTCTTAATACATTCTTAATGCTATTGTAACGTAGGGGATTATTTGACATCAGTATCACACACCTAAACGTAATTCTAACTCGTACGGGATGTAATCTAGGTTTTACAATAAAATAAGCGTTTTATTGGGTATAAATTGGTTTGAATAGTTGATATAGGTAATTTTAAAGTTTATTAGGCTAGTGTGGAAGTTTGGATTAGAAACGGAATTGTACGGTACGGTGTTGTACAATTAGTTTTTGAAAGTACCTATGGGTTTTTCAAATTTGGGTTTTGATTTTAAAATGGTATATTTGATTTGATTGAGTTTTTATGGATTAAATGGCTTCAAATACTATTCTTAATACATTCTTAATGCTATTGTAACGTAGGGGATTATTTGACATCAGTATCACACACCTAAACGTAATTCTAACTCGTACGGGATGTAATCTAGGTTTTACAATAAAATAAGCGTTTTATAAGGTATAAATTGGTTTGAATAGTTGATATAGGTAATTTTAAAGTTTATTAGGGTAGTGTGGAAGTTTGGATTAGAAACGGAAATGTACGGTACGGTGTTGTAAAATTAGTGTTTGAAAGTACCTATGGGTTTTTAAAATTTGGGTTTTGATTTTAAAATGGTATATTTGATTTGATTTAGTTTTTATGGATTAAATGGCTTCAAATACTATTCTTAATACATTCTTAATGCTATTGTAACGTAGGGGATTATTTGACATCAATATCACACACCTAAACGTAATTCTAACTCGTACGGGATGTAATCTAGGTTTTACAATAAAATAAGAGTTTTATTGGGTATAAATTGGTTTGAATAGTTGATATAGGTAATTTTAAAGTTTATTAGGCTAGTGTGGAAGTTTGGATTAGAAACGGAATTGTACGGTACGGTGTTGTAAAATTAGTGTTTGAAAGTACCTATGGGTTGTTACTTCTCAGCCTAAGGAGACTAACCCTAAGGACACTGATCCTGGCATTATTGGGGAAAAGAACAAAGGTGTTGCGGTCTCGAGTGGTTCGAGTGCTTCGGTTGCTGCTGCAGGCAAGGATAAGAAGGATGGTCGTCCTCAGAGTTCGAAAAAGAAATGGGATAATTGTATCAATGCTTCTGATACGTCTGATGATGAAGGGGGATATGGTTCATATATGTATGGGGGTCAACAGCTTGAAGATGAAGATTACGGTTATGATGGTTATGATGGCTATGAAGACCAAGTCGTAGATCTTCAGGGTTCTCTTCAGGAGTTTCGTGATTTCCAGCTTAGTAGGAAGGGTAGAAAGTGATAGTTTTCAGGGTAGTTTTTAAGAGAGGCATGTCTCTCTTATATAGGTGTTTTGGTTTTGTAGTTTCTTTTTGGTTGTTGCCCATGTAATGGGTTGAGATATAGGATTTCACCTATATCCATTGTACTTCAACGCTCTTTTTTGGTTATATAATTTACCGGGGTGCATTCCCTTTTACCAAAAAAAAAAAAGTACCTATGGGTTTTAAAATTTGGGTTTTGATTTTAAAATGGTATATTTGATTTGATTGAGTTTTTATGGATTAAATGGCTTCAAATACTATTCTTAATACATTCTTAATGCTATTGTAACGTAGGGGATTATTTGACATCAGTATCACACACCTAAACGTAATTCTAACTCGTACGGGATGTAATCTAGGTTTTACAATAAAATAAGCGTTTTATTGGTATAAATTGGTTTGAATAGTTGATATAGGTAATTTTAAAGTTTATTAGGCTAGTGTGGAAGTTTGGATTAGAAACGGAATTGTACGGTACGGTGTTGTACAATTAGTTTTTGAAAGTACCTATGGGTTTTTCAAATTTGGGTTTTGATTTTAAAATGGTATATTTGATTTGATTGAGTTTTTTATGGATTAAATGGCTTCAAATACTATTCTTAATACATTCTTAATGCTATTGTAACGTAGGGGATTATTTGACATCAGTATCACACACCTAAACGTAATTCTAACTCGTACGGGATGTAATCTAGGTTTTACAATAAAATAAGCGTTTTATAAGGTATAAATTGGTTTGAATAGTTGATATAGGTAATTTAAAGTTTATTAGGGTAGTGTGGAAGTTTGGATTAGAAACGGAATTGTACGGTACGGTGTTGTAAAATTAGTGTTTGAAAGTACCTATGGGTTTTTAAAATTTGGGTTTTGATTTTAAAATGGTATATTTGATTTGATTGAGTTTTTATGGATTAAATGGCTTCAAATACTATTCTTAATACATTCTTAATGCTATTGTAACGTAGGGGATTATTTGACATCAATATCACACACCTAAACGTAATTCTAACTCGTACGGGATGTAATCTAGGTTTTACAATAAAATAAGCGTTTTATTAGGTATAAATTGGTTTGAATAGTTGATATAGGTAATTTTAAAGTTTACTAGGGTAGTGTGGAAGTTTGGATTAGAAACGGAAATGTACGGTACCGTGTTGTACAATTAGTGTTTGAAAGTACCTATGGGTTTTTAAAATTTGGGTTTTGATTTTAAAATGGTATATTTGATTTGATTTAGTTTTATATGGATTAAATGGCTTCAAATACTATTCTTAAGACATTCTTAATGCTATTGTAACGTAGGGGATTATTTGACATCAATATCACACACCTAAACGTAATTCTAACTCGTACGGGATGTAATCTAGGTTTTACAATAAAATAAGAGTTTTATTGGGTATAAATTGGTTTGAATAGTTGATATAGGTAATTTTAAAGTTTATTAGGCTAGTGTGGAAGTTTGGATTAGAAACGGAATTGTACGGTACGGTGTTGTACAATTAGTTTTTGAAAGTACCTATGGGTTTTTCAAATTTGGGTTTTGATTTTAAAATGGTATATTTGATTTGATTGAGTTTTTATGGATTAAATGGCTTCAAATACTATTCTTAATACATTCTTAATGCTATTGTAACGTAGGGGATTATTTGACATCAGTATCACACACCTAAACGTAATTCTAACTCGTACGGGATGTAATCTAGGTTTTACAATAAAATAAGCGTTTTATAAGGTATAAATTGGTTTGAATAGTTGATATAGGTAATTTTAAAGTTTATTAGGGTAGTGTGGAAGTTTGGATTAGAAACGGAATTGTACGGTACGGTGTTGTAAAATTAGTGTTTGAAAGTACCTATGGGTTTTTAAAATTTGGGTTTTGATTTTAAAATGGTATATTTGATTTGATTTAGTTTTATATGGATTAAATGGCTTCAAATACTATTCTTAATACATTCTTAATGCTATTGTAACGTAGGGGATTATTTGACATCAATATCACACACCTAAACGTAATTCTAACTCGTACGGGATGTAATCTAGGTTTTACAATAAAATAAGAGTTTTATTGGGTATAAATTGGTTTGAATAGTTGATATAGGTAATTTTAAAGTTTATTAGGCTAGTGTGGAAGTTTGGATTAGAAACGGAATTGTACGGTACGGTGTTGTAAAATTAGTGTTTGAAAGTACCTATGGGTTTTTAAAATTTGGGTTTTGATTTTAAAATGGTATATTTGATTTGATTGAGTTTTTATGGATTAAATGGCTTCAAATACTATTCTTAATACATTCTTAATGCTATTGTAACGTAGGGGATTATTTGACATCAGTATCACACACCTAAACGTAATTCTAACTCGTACGGGATGTAATCTAGGTTTTACAATAAAATAAGCGTTTTATTGGGTATAAATTGGTTTGAATAGTTGATATAGGTAATTTTAAAGTTTATTAGGCTAGTGTGGAAGTTTGGATTAGAAACGGAATTGTACGGTACGGTGTTGTACAATTAGTTTTTGAAAGTACCTATGGGTTTTTCAAATTTGGGTTTTGATTTTAAAATGGTATATTTGATTTGATTGAGTTTTTTATGGATTAAATGGCTTCAAATACTATTCTTAATACATTCTTAATGCTATTGTAACGTAGGGGATTATTTGACATCAGTATCACACACCTAAACGTAATTCTAACTCGTACGGGATGTAATCTAGGTTTTACAATAAAATAAGCGTTTTATAAGGTATAAATTGGTTTGAATAGTTGATATAGGTAATTTTAAAGTTTATTAGGGTAGTGTGGAAGTTTGGATTAGAAACGGAATTGTACGGTACGGTGTTGTAAAATTAGTGTTTGAAAGTACCTATGGGTTTTTAAAATTTGGGTTTTGATTTTAAAATGGTATATTTGATTTGATTGAGTTTTTATGGATTAAATGGCTTCAAATACTATTCTTAATACATTCTTAATGCTATTGTAACGTAGGGGATTATTTGACATCAATATCACACACCTAAACGTAATTCTAACTCGTACGGGATGTAATCTAGGTTTTACAATAAAATAAGCGTTTTATTAGGTATAAATTGGTTTGAATAGTTGATATAGGTAATTTTAAAGTTTATTAGGGTAGTGTGGAAGTTTGGATTAGAAACGGAATTGTACGGTACGGTGTTGTACAATTAGTGTTTGAAAGTACCTATGGGTTTTTAAAATTTGGGTTTTGATTTTAAAATGGTATATTTGATTTGATTTAGTTTTATATGGATTAAATGGCTTCAAATACTATTCTTAAGACATTCTTAATGCTATTGTAACGTAGGGGATTATTTGACATCAATATCACACACCTAAACGTAATTCTAACTCGTACGGGATGTAATCTAGGTTTTACAATAAAATAAGAGTTTTATTGGGTATAAATTGGTTTGAATAGTTGATATAGGTAATTTTAAAGTTTATTAGGCTAGTGTGGAAGTTTGGATTAGAAACGGAATTGTACGGTACGGTGTTGTACAATTAGTTTTTGAAAGTACCTATGGGTTTTTCAAATTTGGGTTTTGATTTTAAAATGGTATATTTGATTTGATTGAGTTTTTATGGATTAAATGGCTTCAAATACTATTCTTAATACATTCTTAATGCTATTGTAACGTAGGGGATTATTTGACATCAGTATCACACACCTAAACGTAATTCTAACTCGTACGGGATGTAATCTAGGTTTTACAATAAAATAAGCGTTTTATAAGGTATAAATTGGTTTGAATAGTTGATATAGGTAATTTTAAAGTTTATTAGGGTAGTGTGGAAGTTTGGATTAGAAACGGAATTGTACGGTACGGTGTTGTAAAATTAGTGTTTGAAAGTACCTATGGGTTTTTAAAATTTGGGTTTTGATTTTAAAATGGTATATTTGATTTGATTTAGTTTTATATGGATTAAATGGCTTCAAATACTATTCTTAATACATTCTTAATGCTATTGTAACGTAGGGGATTATTTGACATCAATATCACACACCTAAACGTAATTCTAACTCGTACGGGATGTAATCTAGGTTTTACAATAAAATAAGAGTTTTATTGGGTATAAATTGGTTTGAATAGTTGATATAGGTAATTTTAAAGTTTATTAGGCTAGTGTGGAAGTTTGGATTAGAAACGGAATTGTACGGTACGGTGTTGTAAAATTAGTGTTTGAAAGTACCTATGGGTTTTTAAAATTTGGGTTTTGATTTTAAAATGGTATATTTGATTTGATTGAGTTTTTATGGATTAAATGGCTTCAAATACTATTCTTAATACATTCTTAATGCTATTGTAACGTAGGGGATTATTTGACATCAGTATCACACACCTAAACGTAATTCTAACTCGTACGGGATGTAATCTAGGTTTTACAATAAAATAAGCGTTTTATTGGGTATAAATTGGTTTGAATAGTTGATATAGGTAATTTTAAAGTTTATTAGGCTAGTGTGGAAGTTTGGATTAGAAACGGAATTGTACGGTACGGTGTTGTACAATTAGTTTTTGAAAGTACCTATGGGTTTTTCAAATTTGGGTTTTGATTTTAAAATGGTATATTTGATTTGATTGAGTTTTTTATGGATTAAATGGCTTCAAATACTATTCTTAATACATTCTTAATGCTATTGTAACGTAGGGGATTATTTGACATCAGTATCACACACCTAAACGTAATTCTAACTCGTACGGGATGTAATCTAGGTTTTACAATAAAATAAGCGTTTTATAAGGTATAAATTGGTTTGAATAGTTGATATACGTAATTTAAAGTTTATTAGGGTAGTGTGGAAGTTTGGATTAGAAACGGAATTGTACGGTACGGTGTTGTAAAATTAGTGTTTGAAAGTACCTATGGGTTTTTAAAATTTGGGTTTTGATTTTAAAATGGTATATTTGATTTGATTGAGTTTTTATGGATTAAATGGCTTCAAATACTATTCTTAATACATTCTTAATGCTATTGGAACGTAGGGGATTATTTGACATCAATATCACACACCTAAACGTAATTCTAACTCGTACGGGATGTAATCTAGGTTTTTTTTTTTTTGGTAAAAGGGAATTCAACCCCGGTAAATTATATAACCAAAAAAAGCGATGAAGTACAACGGGTATAGGTGAAGTCCTATACCTCAACCCATAACATGGGCAAAAGCCTGCAAACAAGCCAGAACAAAAAACACCCTAAATAAGAAAGACATGCCTTCCTTATCAACTACCAAGAATAAAAACTAGACTAACAAACTAAAGCTACTTTTTATTCTTCGCTTGGGGCTTGTAATCACGATTCTTCTTAGAACTCTGAGGTTGAGCAACATACCCATCATACCCATCATATTCATCATCAGAAGCATCGGACGGATTGAAGCAGTTATCCCACTTCCTGTGTTCCTGAGAACGACTGACCTCCTTATCCTTGTTACCCTCTGCAATAACACCAGAATTTCCTTCCTTAGTGTGAGAAACCACATGATCCACATTTAAACCATCAAACGGATTCGCGATAGGCACATTTGAGCTACCGCCATTGGACTGTTTAGAACCCCCATTAGTATTTCCACCCTTCTTTTGCTGCCAAAGTACTTTAGAATTAGGTTTATTCATTCTAAGACCCATAAATGCCCTTTGATCAGTTCCCTTCTTTTTCTTACGGTGCTTAACCTCCACAAAACCATCATCAGTTTCTGTCCTGTCAGTAACCCTAATATCCCTACCTAAATTAGGAATAATCTCCACGGGAACACGTTTAGGACACCCACTAGTTTCATGTCCAAAACAATGGCAATCAACACAATGAGGAGGCTTCCATTCATATTCAACTCGAATAGTTTCTTTTATATAACCTTCTCCATCCTCAACAGGTATTGCCATAGTAACCTCCTGCTTTAAATCCACAGCTGCATCGATCTCAATCAAAGCCCTGGCAAAACTGATTCTACCCCATGAATCGTCACACATAGAACTAGTAAACGAATCCAGCATGACAGGTTTCCCAATTTGAGTAGCAATCAAACTCAGACCATCCGCCGAGTAAGCAAGAATAGGAACATTGTACAATTTTACCCAAACTGGAAGTTTAGTAACCTCCCTTTTCGTCATTTTCACTGTAGAAGACCACTTGTTGAGTATTATAGGAGACTTGCGTATCAACCAAGGCCCTTTTTCCAACACCTGCTCCATACCCCCCTTAGATGCAAATTTAAACAAATAAATACCCGCATCATTCCTAGTTATCCGCTCAAACCCAAACTTTCGCCATGCATTCGACGCATATTGTTTAACCACTGGAAATGAAGGATCTTTGCCAACAAAAAACCCCACAATGGAATTCTCATATCGGCACTTGATTTTTGCAGCTACATCGAGTGGAAGAACACAGTCAAATGCATCAAGTTTTACGTCGTTAACCATGGTACGAAACTTACTCTTATTACACTGAGCACCTGATCCTAAAAGACCAGCGTAGGATTTGTTATTTCCTACATTAGCAAGTCCCGGAACACACTCTTGAGGACTAACAGCAGAAGAAACGGGTACACTATCCGAAATAGTAATCTTACCCCTGATGTTCATTAAACGTTTCGCAATGTCCTCCATAGTCAGGGAAGCATTCGCATCAGTAACACTAGAATCCATATCCATAAGTAACCAACAATGTATACGGATGCAAGGAGTACGTACGGATCAAGGAGCCAATACGTACGGATCAAGCAGCTCCTATACGAATGTAGATTAAGTTCGTACGAATGAAGACAAGTGTATACGGATGAAAACAGCTCATATACGTACGAATGAAAGAACGGATGACACCCTAATACGAATGAACTTCTATACGGATCAGTTGTATATACGTACGAAAGGAGTATGTCCGTACGAATGAGTATGTCTTGCCCAGAAACCCTAATACCGCCCAGCCAAACCCTAATACCACCTCCACCTTGCCCTCGCCGGAAATCTGATCAAATCTTCAATCAACCCCAAACCACACTACTATTCACTCAATACGAATATGAGAGCAAGAATTAATCACTCCAACAGCCACTAATAAGCAGCGCAAGAATTAAAAACACAAAACCCTCAAATCGGATATGAAAAACAGCAGCAAGGCTCAATTCGACCGAAATCAATGAACACCGGACGTAACAAAGCAGTAGCAAACACTCGATTAACGATACCAGCCACCAAATAGTGGTACAATTCCGATGTAATCTAGGTTTTACAATAAAATAAGCGTTTTATTACGTATAAATTGGTTTGAATAGTTGATATAGGTAATTTTAAAGTTTATTAGGGTAGTGTGGAAGTTTGGATTAGAAACGGAATTGTACGGTACGTGTTGTACAATTAGTGTTTGAAAGTACCTATGGGTTTTTAAAATTTGGGTTTTGACTTTAAAATGGTATATTTGATTTGATTTAGTTTTATATGGATTAAATGGCTTCAAATACTATTCTTAATACATTCTTAATGCTATTGTAACGTAGGGGATTATTTGACATCATTATCACACACCTAAACGTAATTCTAACTCGTACGGGATGTAATCTAGGTTTTACAATAAAATAAGGGTTTTATAAGGTATAAATTGGTTTGAATAGTTGATATAGGTAATTTTAAAGTTTATTAGGGTAGTGTGGAAGTTTGGATTAGAAACGGAATTGTACGGTACGGTGTTGTACAATTAGTTTTTGAAAGTACCTATGGGTTTTTAAAATTTGGGTTTTGATTTTAAAATGGTATATTTGATTTGATTGAGTTTTTATGGATTAAATGGCTTCAAATACTATTCTTAATACATTCTTAATGCTATTGTAACGTAGGGGATTATTTGACATCAGTATCACACACCTAAACGTAATTCTAACTCGTACGGGATGTAATCTAGGTTTTACAATAAAATAAGCGTTTTATAAGGTATAAATTGGTTTGAATAGTTGATATAGGTAATTTTAAAGTTTATTAGGGTAGTGTGGAAGTTTGGATTAGAAACGGAATTGTACGGTACGGTGTTGTACAATTAGTGTTTGAAAGTACCTATGGGTTTTTAAAATTTGGGTTTTGATTTTAAAATGGTATATTTGATTTGATTGAGTTTTTTATGGATTAAATGGCTTCAAATACTATTCTTAAGACATTCTTAATGCTATTGTAACGTAGGGGATTATTTGACATCAGTATCACACACCTAAACGTAATTCTAACTCGTACGGGATGTAATCTAGGTTTTACAATAAAATAAGAGTTTTATTGGGTATAAATTGGTTTGAATAGTTGATATAGGTAATTTTAAAGTTTATTAGGGTAGTGTGGAAGTTTGGATTAGAAACGGAATTGTACGGTACGGTGTTGTACAATTAGTGTTTGAAAGTACCTATGGGTTTTTAAAATTTGGGTTTTGATTTTAAAATGGTATATTTGATTTGATTTAGTTTTATATGGATTAAATGGCTTCAAATACTATTCTTAATACATTCTTAATGCTATTGTAACGTAGGGGATTATTTGACATCATTATCACACACCTAAACGTAATTCTAACTCGTACGGGATGTAATCTAGGTTTTACAATAAAATAAGCGTTTTATAAGGTATAAATTGGTTTGAATAGTTGATATAGGTAATTTTAAAGTTTATTAGGGTAGTGTGGAAGTTTGGATTAGAAACGGAATTGTACGGTACGGTGTTGTACAATTAGTGTTTGAAAGTACCTATGGGTTTTTAAAATTTGGGTTTTGATTTTAAAATGGTATATTTGATTTGATTGAGTTTTTTATGGATTAAATGGCTTCAAATACTATTCTTAAGACATTCTTAATGCTATTGTAACGTAGGGGATTATTTGACATCAATATCACACACCTAAACGTAATTCTAACTCGTACGGGATGTAATCTAGGTTTTACAATAAAATAAGAGTTTTATTGGGTATAAATTGGTTTGAATAGTTGATATAGGTAATTTTAAAGTTTATTAGGCTAGTGTGGAAGTTTGGATTAGAAACGGAATTGTACGGTACGGTGTTGTACAATTAGTTTTTGAAAGTACCTATGGGTTTTTCAAATTTGGGTTTTGATTTTAAAATGGTATATTTGATTTGATTTAGTTTTATATGGATTAAATGGCTTCAAATACTATTCTTAATACATTCTTAATGCTATTGTAACGTAGGGGATTATTTGACATCAATATCACACACCTAAACGTAATTCTAACTCGTACGGGATGTAATCTAGGTTTTACAATAAAATAAGAGTTTTATTGGGTATAAATTGGTTTGAATAGTTGATATAGGTAATTTTAAAGTTTATCAGGGTAGTGTGGAAGTTTGGATTAGAAACGGAATTGTACGGTACGGTGTTGTAAAATTAGTTTTTGAAAGTACCTATGGGTTTTTAAAATTTGGGTTTTGATTTTAAAATGGTATATTTGATTTGATTGAGTTTTATATGGATTAAATGGCTTCAAATACTATTCTTAATACATTCTTAATGCTATTGTAACGTAGGGGATTATTTGACATCAGTATCACACACCTAAACGTAATTCTAACTCGTACGGGATGTAATCTAGGTTTTACAATAAAATAAGCGTTTTATAAGGTATAAATTGGTTTGAATAGTTGATATAGGTAATTTTAAAGTTTATTAGGGTAGTGTGGAAGTTTGGATTAGAAACGGAATTGTACGGTACGGTGTTGTAAAATTAGTTTTTGAAAGTACCTATGGGTTTTTAAAATTTGGGTTTTGATTTTAAAATGGTATATTTGATTTGATTGAGTTTTTATGGATTAAATGGCTTCAAATACTATTCTTAATACATTCTTAATGCTATTGTAACGTAGGGGATTATTTGACATCAATATCACACACCTAAACGTAATTCTAACTCGTACGGGATGTAATCTAGGTTTTACAATAAAATAAGCGTTTTATAAGGTATAAATTGGTTTGAATAGTTGATATAGGTAATTTTAAAGTTTATTAGGGTAGTGTGGAAGTTTGGATTAGAAACGGAATTGTACGGTACGGTGTTGTAAAATTAGTTTTTGAAAGTACCTATGGGTTTTTCAAATTTGGGTTTTGATTTTAAAATGGTATATTTGATTTGATTGAGTTTTTTATGGATTAAATGGCTTCAAATACTATTCTTAATACATTCTTAATGCTATTGTAACGTAGGGGATTATTTGACATCAGTATCACACACCTAAACGTAATTCTAACTCGTACGGGATGTAATCTAGGTTTTACAATAAAATAAGCGTTTTATAAGGTATAAATTGGTTTGAATAGTTGATATAGGTAATTTTAAAGTTTATTAGGCTAGTGTGGAAGTTTGGATTAGAAACGGAATTGTACGGTGCGGTGTTGTAAAATTAGTGTTTGAAAGTACCTATGGGTTTTTAAAATTTGGGTTTTGATTTTAAAATGGTATATTTGATTTGATTGAGTTTTTATGGATTAAATGGCTTCAAATACTATTCTTAATACATTCTTAATGCTATTGTAACGTAGGGGATTATTTGACATCAGTATCACACACCTAAACGTAATTCTAACTCGTACGGGATGTAATCTAGGTTTTACAATAAAATAAGAGTTTTATTGGGTATAAATTGGTTTGAATAGTTGATATAGGTAATTTTAAAGTTTATTAGGGTAGTGTGGAAGTTTGGATTAGAAACGGAATTGTACGGTACGGTGTTGTAAATTAGTGTTTGAAAGTACCTATGGGTTTTTCAAATTTGGGTTTTGATTTTAAAATGGTATATTTGATTTGATTGAGTTTTTATGGATTAAATGGCTTCAAATACTATTCTTAATACATTCTTAATGCTATTGTAACGTAGGGGATTATTTGACATCAGTATCACACACCTAAACGTAATTCTAACTCGTACGGGATGTAATCTAGGTTTTACAATAAAATAAGCGTTTTATAAGGTATAAATTGGTTTGAATAGTTGATATAGGTAATTTTAAAGTTTATTAGGGTAGTGTGGAAGTTTGGATTAGAAACGGAATTGTACGGTACGGTGTTGTAAAATTAGTGTTTGAAAGTACCTATGGGTTTTTAAAATTTGGGTTTTGATTTTAAAATGGTATATTTGATTTGATTGAGTTTTTATGGATTAAATGGCTTCAAATACTATTCTTAATACATTCTTAATGCTATTGTAACGTAGGGGATTATTTGACATCAGTATCACACACCTAAACGTAATTCTAACTCGTACGGGATGTAATCTAGGTTTTACAATAAAATAAGAGTTTTATTGGGTATAAATTGGTTTGAATAGTTGATATAGGTAATTTTAAAGTTTATTAGGGTAGTGTGGAAGTTTGGATTAGAAACGGAATTGTACGGTACGGTGTTGTAAATTAGTGTTTGAAAGTACCTATGGGTTTTTCAAATTTGGGTTTTGATTTTAAAATGGTATATTTGATTTGATTGAGTTTTTATGGATTAAATGGCTTCAAATACTATTCTTAATACATTCTTAATGCTATTGTAACGTAGGGGATTATTTGACATCAGTATCACACACCTAAACGTAATTCTAACTCGTACGGGATGTAATCTAGGTTTTACAATAAAATAAGCGTTTTATAAGGTATAAATTGGTTTGAATAGTTGATATAGGTAATTTTAAAGTTTATTAGGGTAGTGTGGAAGTTTGGATTAGAAACGGAATTGTACGGTACGGTGTTGTAAAATTAGTGTTTGAAAGTACCTATGGGTTTTTCAAATTTGGGTTTTGATTTTAAAATGGTATATTTGATTTGATTGAGTTTTTATGGATTAAATGGCTTCAAATACTATTCTTAATACATTCTTAATGCTATTGTAACGTAGGGGATTATTTGACATCAGTATCACACACCTAAACGTAATTCTAACTCGTACGGGATGTAATCTAGGTTTTACAATAAAATAAGAGTTTTATAAGGTATAAATTGGTTTGAATAGTTGATATAGGTAATTTTAAAGTTTATTAGGGTAGTGTGGAAGTTTGGATTAGAAACGGAAATGTACGGTACGGTGTTGTACAATTAGTTTTTGAAAGTACCTATGGGTTTTTAAAATTTGGGTTTTGATTTTAAAATGGTATATTTGATTTGATTTAGTTTCATATGGATTAAATGGCTTCAAATACTATTCTTAATACATTCTTAATGCTATTGTAACGTAGGGGATTATTTGACATCAGTATCACACACCTAAACGTAATTCTAACTCGTACGGGATGTAATCTAGGTTTTACAATAAAATAAGCGTTTTATAAGGTATAAATTGGTTTGAATAGTTGATATAGGTAATTTTAAAGTTTATTAGGGTAGTGTGGAAGTTTGGATTAGAAACGGAATTGTACGGTACGGTGTTGTACAATTAGTGTTTGAAAGTACCTATAGGTTTTTCAAATTTGGGTTTTGATTTTAAAATGGTATATTTGATTTGATTGAGTTTTTTATGGATTAAATGGCTTCAAATACTATTCTTAATATGTCACACCCCGCATAGAAATGGCGGAACCGAGGTGCGCAGTGTATACGGTATCAGAGATTCAAGGTTACATAACATAAGTAAACAATACATCATCAACATAGATAAAAGAGTTTGAAAGAGAATACTTAATACAATCATCCGAATAATATCAAAATACGGCTACAGCGTTGGGATACTAAGGAATTAAATACAACAAAATAAATCCACGCAAAAGATCCACGTAGCCAAAAGCATAGCAACAAAAAGGTGTAACCTCAAATCCCTGAAAAGCGTTAAAATACGACGTCAACATAAAGTTGGTGAATTATTCGCAATAGTAGTTGAAAACAAAATAGTAAAAAAAAGGTTTTCAATAGCTTTTGACCCAAAAGTGATACGGTTTGAAGATAAGTCATTTGAAAATGATGTTTCAAAAATATACTTGAGGTTTACAAAACCTTTTGATAAAATACTCATATTTGTACCATACGATACCATAAACATTTCATAAAAATACCATACTCATTTTATAAAATAACATAATCATATCATAGCATAAATATCAGTTTGGATAGAGTACAGCTTTAGGAATATGTAATACACCCGAACCTCAACAATAAAGGCAACCACCCCACCTAGTGTCTCAAGCTAGGTTGTTCTCGGATAAATATAATCGATCATAAGACTCTAATACGGACAGGGCTCCTCCCTTATCTTAATAACGTATTAGAGTGAGGGTTTGTCAGACCCAAATAGCGCTATATATATGTCGACGGCTAATAGTTAACAGGTGTGTATATGGGGCCTTGTACTACCACAAAGGCGGTACAAGTATAGGGAGAGATCATCTAAAGCATCATATCCATAATATATAAGCATTGTACATTCGCACCAATGCAATTTATAATATTCGACTATAATACATACATAACATAAAAATACTTTTGTTTAACGCTATCATGCCCAAAAATATAAAAGCGGTAAAAAGGGCAGCGAATAACTCACTGATAGCAAAGCAATCCAAATCCTTATATGTCGGGAAATAATACAATAAGCTTCAAAGTCTAAGTGCCCTATACATCACGTAAATAAAACATGTCTAAGTATCTCTAAGTCTAGTAGGGTTATGCCTTAATGATTAACGTTTTATACGGGTCTTAAAATAGCCAAAGGAACATCGATATGACGGAATAACAACGTTTTGGAAAGTATAATAACTTGTGTAATAATAGTTTAGTAATAATTATAATAACTTGTATAAATCTCATTTTGTACTAATAAATCAATTTGTGAAAACTCATTTTGGGTAATAATAATAATAATAAATTGTTAGGTGATAAGGTACAAGTGAAAAAGGGGAGTCACGTGAACTAACAGCAAGACCAAAACACTAGATCAAAAGAAACAGGTTACATGCATGAACTCAACAAGTTACGTGATCCACTACTGAATTTCGTGAACAATATAGGGAATTACGTGAATGACATCAAGAATTACGTGATCATAATCGAAATTACGTGCCATGGGAGCGAAGTTACGTGATATCACCGGAAATTACGTGTGCATGAATACAACTTACGTGAACTACAAGCTGTATTTCGTGCATGGGATTTACGTGACTCATTATGATTTCGTGAACGAAATTATGATATTACGGGAACGAAATAGTGAAGTTACGTGAACGTAAGATGTGTATTACGTGACCAGGGGAGAAGTTACGTGATCGTAATGAGGTTATTACGCGACCGTAATTGGTGTATTTCGTGCAGAACATGGTTATTACGTGTTGGCCGGAAATCTTCCCGGAGAAGATGACCGGAAAATAGTTTCTAGGTGTTTTTGATGTCCGTTTGATCTAAGATTAATACCATATGTCCAGAATGTTATTAGGAACAATAATATTCGATAAAATCTCGGTTTCATTGATCAAAAATGTGATTTACGGATTGGTATAAAAAGGTATAAAGTTAAAAAAAATCAAAATAGAGAAATACTTACCGGATCGGAATGAAAATCGGAGGATAGGTAGAGGTGATGATAAGGAGCAAGAATATGGTCTCGGATCTAAGTTTTGACGGTCGGATTTGCCGGAAAACTAGAGAGAAGTAGAGAGTGTTTATGGTGTTTTCTTTGATTTTAGAGAGAGAATGATAACGTGATATAGAAACTTGGAGGTGAAGTTTGTGAGGATAATGACAAATCTGAATTTTTGGATAAGACAAAACCGAAAAAGGACCATTTGTGTAATAAAATTCAACATAGGACCAATATTGTAATGAAATTCTCGCGTAGGACTAATTTCGTAATAAAATTTCCGAAAAGAGTAAAAATGAAATATTTTCAAACGTTAATTTTAATCATATAAATAAGGCATAATTCCCCTAAACTTATCATATGAGCATACTAGACTTATACTAAAGGCACTTAAAACTAAACGTTTCTGACATAAGGATCCGAATTACATGCTATAAACCCGATAACTATAAATACTCATAAAATACAAATACGATACTCATAAAATACGAGAATACGAATACGATAACCATAAAATACGAATACGAGACTCATAAAAGAATGCAATAGGGTCAAAACACGGATAAAAATAAATAAAACGAATACGAAGCGAATAGAAATAATACCGAGAAATTCGCGAATGTCACAGTCTCCCCAAGTAAAAAGAAATTTCGTCCTCGAAATTATCAATTGGTACCACTTCCGGGAGAAAGGTGAGGATACTTCCGCAGAATTTCGTCCTTGCGTTCCCACGTGAACTCAGCTCCGAAGCGGGAGTTCCAACGAACTTTGACAATAGGAATCTTACTTCGTCGAAGTTGCTTAACATCACTAGCAACGATCTCGATCGGTTCTTCAACGAAATGAAGCTTGTCATCAATCTGGAGCTGTTCAAGCGGAACTAATAGTGTTTCGTCAGCCAGACACTTCTTCAACTGAGATACATGGAATACATTGTGTACGCTGCTCAGTTCTGCCGGCAATTCTAAACGATACGCAGCTGGGCCGACACGGGCTAAGATCTTGAACGGACCCGTGTATCTCGGACTCAGCTTGCTGCGCTTCACAAATCGGACAACCCCTTTCCATGGAGATACTTTCAACAACACCATATCTCCAACACTGAACTCGAGAGGTTTCCTGCGCTTATCAGCATATTTCTTCTGTCGATCTCTGGCAGTAACTAATCGTTCCTTGATCTTGAAGATCTTGTCAGTGGTCTCTTGAATAATCTCCGGACCGGAAATCTGACTATCTCCAACTTCTGCCCAACATACAGGCGATCGACACTTACGGCCATATAGAGCTTCAAACGGAGCACACTTGATACTCGTGTGATAGCTGTTGTTGTACGAAAACTCGATCAACGGCAAATGAACATCCCAGCTACCACCAAAATCAATAGCACAAGCACGGAGCATATCTTCCATTGTCTGAATAGTTCTCTCGCTTTGACCATCGGTCTGCGGATGATAAGCGGTACTCATATCTAACCTCGTACCCATAGCGGTCTGAAAAGTCTTCCAAAAACGTGAAGTGAAACGAGCATCACGGTCAGAAATAATCGATACTGGAACACCATGCTTCGACACAATCTCGGAAATATACAATCGTACGAATCTCTCCATCGGATAGTTCTCACGGATTGGTAAGAAACGAGCAGACTTCGTTAAACGATCCACGATAACCCAAATACTGTCATAACCACTCGAAGATCTCGGGAGCTTTGTAACAAAGTCCATAGTAATACGCTCCCATTTCCACTCGGGAATCTTCGGTTGTTGAAGTAGTCCAGACGGTTTCTGATATTCGACCTTCACCTTAGAACAAGTCAAACATCGGCTAACATACTCAGCGATCTCGCGTTTCATACCCGGCCACCAGTAAAAATCTTTCAAATCATGATACATCTTGTCGGAACCCGGATGAATGGAATAATTCGACTTATGGGCTTCATCCAGAATCAACTGGCGGATACTAACCGGAACCCAAATACGTTCGAGAAAATACAGAACTCCATCCTCCTTCGGTTCTAACTCCAATGCTAACTTATACAATCTTTCATCCTTAACCCGGTCTTCAGTCATAGTACCTTCTTGTGCTTGAATAATCCGAGCCTTCAAGCTCGTCTGAATAGATATCACCATAGAACGGATACGAACAGGTTTGACCGTTTCTTTACGACTTAGTGCATCAGCAACAACGTTCGCCTTACCAGGATGGTAGCGAATGTCGCAATCATAGTCGTTCAATAACTCAACCCATCGTCGTTGTCTCATGTTCAGCATCTTCTGATCGAATATGTGTTGAAGACTCTTGTGGTCGGTGAATACAGTGCACTTGGTCCCATATAGATAGTGTCTCCAAATCTTCAGTGCGAAGACGACAGCTCCCAACTCTAGATCGTGTGTCGTGTAATTCTGCTCATGGATTTTCAGCTGACGCGAAGCGTAAGCTATAACCTTACCATTTTGCATAAGCACACAACCCAGACCCTTGTGCGAAGCGTCGCAATAAACCATGAAATTTTCAGAACCAACTGGCAGACTAAGGATAGGCGCGTTACACAACCGCTGTTTCAATATCTGAAATGCTTCTTTCTGATCAGGACCCCAAACGAAAGGTTCACTCTTCTGTGTCAGTTTAGTCATAGGAGAAGCAATCTTGGAAAAGTTCTCGATAAATCGGCGATAATACCCAGCAAGACCCAAAAATGAACGGATTTCAGTCGGTGACTTCGGTGCAACCCAACTCTTAACAGCTTCAATCTTAGCAGGATCAACATGAATACCCTTCGCGCTAACCACGTGGCCAAGAAATTGAACTTCGGATAACCAGAATTCACACTTAGAGAATTTCGCATACAACTTCTCTCTTCGAAGCACTTCTAGAACAAGACGCAATTGCTCTTCGTGTTCCTTGCGGCTTCGGGAATAAATAAGAATGTCGTCAATGAATACGATAACGAACTTGTCAAGATACGGACGACAAATACGGTTCATTAGTTCCATGAATGCTGCAGGGGCGTTTGTCATACCAACGGCATCACCATGAACTCGTAATGACCATACCGAGTACGGAAGGCAGTCTTAGGTATATCATCTTCCCGAACTCTCAACTGATGATAACCAGACCGAAGATCGATCTTGGAGAAATAACAAGAACCCTGAAGTTGATCGAATAAATCATCAATACGAGGAAGGGGGTAACGGTTCTTCACCGTCAACTTGTTTAACTCCCGATAATCAATACATAAACGCATGGAGCCATCCTTCTTCTTAACAAAGAGAACAGGAGCACCCCACGGGGAGAAACTAGGACGAATAAAACCCTTATCTACCAATTCCTGAATTTGTTTCGATAACTCGAGCATCTCGGAAGGAGCCAAACGATACGGAGCTTTAGCAACAGGCGCTGCTCCAGGAATAAGATCAATACGAAAGTCGGTTTGTCTCTGGGGAGGGACTCCAGGTAAGTCGTCGGGAAATACGTCAGAATACTCTCGAACGATCGGTACACCATCAATCTTGATTGCAGAATCTTTCTTCACCAGATGAGCGAGATATAAGGAACAACCTTTACGAACATACTCGCGAACTTTCAGACTAGAAATGACCTTAAGGCGTTTCCCAGACTTATCTCCGTGTACAATCAACTTATCTCCATCCGGCTTCTGAATACGGATAAGCTTCTCATAACATACTATCTCTCCTTTATGCTTCGCCAACCAATCCATGCCGACTACGACGTCAAAACTACCGAGCTTCATAGGGATAAGGTCGATAGAAAAAGAAGTATCGGCTAATACGAGAGGAATACCACGAATAACTTCCCTAACAGAGGCACATCTACCATCAGCTATTTCTACTTCATAGGCAGGCTCTAAAGGACTAGAGGCACGGTTTACTAAGGGGCGAAAGTCACTAGAAATGAAACTTCTATCGGCACCCGAATCAAATAGAATAAAAGCAGGATAATCGTCAACAAGAAATGTACCAGTAACAACTGTAGGATCCTGATGAGCTTCGGTAGATTCCATAGCTCTGCTCTTAGCAGGATTCCCTCTAGCACTAGTACCAGCTCCGGGAGTAGGAAGAGAAGTAGGTCCTTTAAACTTGGGGCACTGCTGACGGAGATGACCCATTTCTCCACACTCATAGCATGCTCCAACAGTCTTTCTGCAATACTGCTCCGTGTGCCCTAGCTTCTTGCAGCGCTTACAAACCCAGCACGCTACATTGGGCGCATGAGCACTACGGCAAGTGTCACACTTCGGATATCGACCTTGCGAGCCAGCTTCAGTACCAGTCAGTGCATACACTTGAGGAAGTTGCGGCCTCTGCTCTTGGCTACGGTTCCTCTTCCTCGAGTTGTTCCCATCTCTTCTAGTAGATCTTCCAGTATCCCTACGGCTCACAACTGGTTGCAGTGTACCACCACGGATAGCACTAGCGACCAACCTACCAGCAATATCCACGGCACTCTGGAGTGTACCCGGAAGATGAGAGATGATATGGTCTCGCATAGTCTGCGGCAAACCGTTCTCGTTCTCAGTACGAGCCAAACGAGGAACTAGAACGCATAAATCGTAGAAGCGGTTCACATAACCCCGAAAGTTAGAACCTTGCATAGTTAGGTTCCAGAACTCGTCTTCCAAACGTTGCGTCTCCGACGACGGCACATACTCATTCTTCATCATCACTTTCAGATTTTCCCAGGTCATCAAGGTGATAGCAGCTCGACCTTGAACCTTCTTAACAGAATTCCACCATGTGAGGGCTTTACCCTGGAATAGATAGGTGGCATACTTCACACGGCGTTCATCAGCACATCCAGAAACGTCAAATACTGACTCCATCTTCTCAAACCATTGGAGAGTGGCAACTGCATCTTCAGTACCTCTGAACTCAGTAGGCTTGCAGTCGAGGAAAAGCCTTATATGAACAACCTCTGGGTGGATCTTCAATAACAACATGTGGTCTCCCAGCTCCAACATGTACTGCTCTACCAATATCGGATCCATCGCGCCCAGACGCCAAACCTATCTCGGGTTCTTCCAACCCTAAGTCAGCCTCTTGTACCGGTGTCTCCTTAAGTTGAGCCACGATAACTGGTATAGCTGCGGCGATCTGCTCCGCAATCAGCTGACTAATATCTGGCGCGGTAGAAGCAGTAGCATTCGGAATAGCAGTAGTACTTTGGGGTATAGCACCCGATCTCGCAGTAGGGCGACCTCGTCTTGCCGACCTTCTGGTAACAGTGGCGGCAGGAGTAGCTCTAGAAGAAGTAGCTCTAGAAGTAGATCTCTTAGGCGGCATCTTCTACGAACGTCAAATAGAATAAATAAGAACGATAACCGAATGTGCGACTAAAACGAGCAGGCCTCAAAACATAAAAAGCAAAACGAAAGCACACATAGCATATAAATCACATAAAGGCCCACAGAAGAAAGAAATGCGCACATAGAGTAAATCAGATAGGTCCAAAAGCCTAGGTCATAGTCTAAGTGATTCCGTAAGGTCACTTAGTTCGCTATAACCATTGGCCCGCATAGAAATGGCGGAACCGAGGTGCGCAGTGTATACGGTATCAGAGATTCAAGGTTACATAACATAAGTAAACAATACATCATCAACATAGATAAAGAGTTTGAAAGAGAATACTTAATACAATCATCCGAATAATATCAAAATACGGCTACAGCGTTGGGATACTAAGGAATTAAATACAGCAAAATAAATCCACGCAAAAGATCCACGTAGCCAAAAGCATAGCAACAAAAAGGTGTAACCTCAAATCCCTGAAAAGCGTTAAATACGCGTCAACATAAAGTTGGTGAATTATTCGCAATAGTAGTTGAAAACCAAAATAGTAAAAAAAGGTTTTTCAATAGCTTTTGACCCAAAAGTGATACGGTTTGAAGATAAGTCATTTGAAAATGATGTTTCAAAATATACTTGAGGTTTACAAAACCTTTTGATAAAATACTCATATTTGTACCATACGATACCATAAACATTTCATAAAAAATACCATACTCATTTTATAAAATAACATAATCATATCATAGCATAAATATCAGTTTGGATAGAGTACAGCTTTAGGAATATGTAATACACCCGAACCCTCAACAATAAAGGCAACCACCCCACCTAGTGTCTCAAGCTAGGTTGTTCTCGGATAAATATAATCGATCATAAGACTCTAATACGGACAGGGCTCCTCCCTTATCTTAATAACGTATTAGAGTGAGGGTTTGTCAGACCCAAATAGCGCTATATATGTCGACGGCTAATAGTTAACAGGTGTGTATATGGGGCCTTGTACTACCACAAAGGCGGTACAAGTATAGGGAGAGATCATCTAAAGCATCATATCCATAATATATAAGCATTGTACATTCGCACCAATGCAATTTATAATATTCGACTATAATACATACATAACATAAAAATACTTTTGTTTAACGCTATCATGCCCAAAAATATAAAAGCGGTAAAAGGGCAGCGAATAACTCACTGATAGCAAAGCAATCCAAATCCTTATATGTCGGGAAATAATACAATACCGTCAAGCTTCAAAGTCTAAGTGCCCTATACATCACGTAAATAAAACATGTCTAAGTATCTCTAAGTCTAGTAGGGTTATGCCTTAATGATTAACGTTTTATACGGGTCTTAAAATAGCCAAAGGAACATCGATATGACGGAATAACAACGTTTTGGAAAGTATAATAACTTGTGTAATAATAGTTTAGTAATAATTATAATAACTTGTATAAATCTCATTTTGTACTAATAAATCAATTTGTGAAAACTCATTTTGGGTAATAATAATAATAATAAATTGTTAGGTGATAAGGTACAAGTGAAAAAGGGGAGTCACGTGAACTAACAGCAAGACCAAAACACTAGATCAAAAGAAACAGGTTACATGCATGAACTCAACAAGTTACGTGATCCACTACTGAATTTCGTGAACAATATAGGGAATTACGTGAATGACATCAAGAATTACGTGATCATAATCGAAATTACGTGCCATGGGAGCGAAGTTACGTGATATCACCGGAAATTACGTGTGCATGAATACAACTTACGTGAACTACAAGCTGTATTTCGTGCATGGGATTTACGTGACTCATTATGATTTCGTGAACGAAATTATGATATTACGGGAACGAAATAGTGAAGTTACGTGAACGTAAGATGTGTATTACGTGACCAGGTGAGAAGTTACGTGATCGTAATGAGGTTATTACGCGACCGTAATTGGTGTATTTTTCGTGCAGAACATGGTTATTACGTGTTGGCCGGAAATCTTCCGGAGAAGATGACCGGAAAATAGTTTCTAGGTGTTTTTGATGTCCTCGTTTGATCTAAGATTAATACCATATGTCCAGAATGTTATTAGGAACAATAATATTCGATAAAATCTCGGTTTCATTGATCAAAAATGTGATTTACGGATTGGTATAAAAAGGTATAAAAGTTAAAAAAAATCAAAATAGAGAAATACTTACCGGATCGGAATGAAAATCGGAGGATAGGTAGAGGTGATGATAAGGAGCAAGAATATGGTCTCGGATCTAAGTTTTGACGGTCGGATTTGCCGGAAAACTAGAGAGAAGTAGAGAGTGTTTATGGTGTTTTCTTTGATTTTAGAGAGAGAATGATAACGTGATATAGAAACTTGGAGGAGTGAAGTTTGTGAGGATAATGACAAATCTGAATTTTTGGATAAGACAAAACCGAAAAAGGACCATTTGTGTAAAAAATTCAACATAGGACCAATATTGTAATGAAATTCTCGCGTAGGACTAATTTCGTAATAAAATTTCCGAAAAGAGTAAAAATGAAATATTTTCAAACGTTAATTTTAATCATATAAATAAGGCATAATTCCCCTAAACTTATCATATGAGCATACTAGACTTATACTAAAGGCACTTAAAACTAAACGTTTCTGACATAAGGATCCGAATTACATGCTATAAACCCGATAACTATAAATACTCATAAAATACAAATACGATACTCATAAAATACGAGAATACGAATACGATAACCATAAAATACGAATACGAGACTCATAAAAGAATGCAATAGGGTCAAAACACGGATAAAAATAAATAAAACGAATACGAAGCGAATAGAAATAATACCGAGAAATTCGCGGAA
>CAJVGC010000327.1:0-21436 GCA_910822075.1 Senecio squalidus
TAGATCCTCAAGTTGTACCAACCGCTAAGCTTAATATACGTAAGATTTAGGCTACACACTAATCCGATTCTAGTCAAGAACTGCCCACTAATCGAGTCTACAGTCAGAGTCCGCGAGGACATAGCAATATGTACCTTGGTCGCTACCCATTGGCAAGGAGTGACCTCTCCTAAGTATCGATACCCATAATATATGCTAACGGCTTACGCTAATAGTGTGTATAGTAGTCAGAGAAAAATTGTGGGACTTGAGTCGATCCAATTTGTAAAATCTTTTGTTGCACTTACGGCGTTATATTCTCACTTCGGGTTTAGTACTTAAATACAACTAAGCTATCAATGTCTATTCAAGTATCCAAAAAGGCAAACCTAGGGAGTCTAAGGTAAGCCAATCCGAACAGTTGATGTTGTTTACGCATATTAGTTCAAACAGTTCATACAAAAGAGAGTTCCAGAGCAGTTATTTAGTTCAAAAGTTTCCATAAATAGAAGGGTAGTTCGAGAGAATCGAAAAGGTTTCCAAAAATAGTGAGTCGATCAAATGGTTTCAAAAGTATAAAAGTCAAAGTTTAATATTCAAAAGTCAAAGTTGGTTGAAATAGTTTTAATTTCACAATAGTTTGAATAGTTCGAGAGTCAAAATAGTTTTATAAGTCTAAAAGTCAAATTAGTCCGATAAGTACCAAAAGTCAAAAATAGTTGATAAGCGATTTCACATAATGCCATAGTTCAGAAACAAAACAATTTTGATCTCATGTTTCCCCCAAAAAGAGTACTTAAAATGTAAAAGTAAGGAGGGGTGTAACTCACGGTTTGCGAAGAGAATGAACTCGGAATCGATCGGAGAATGGAGTCGGGAATCACGTTGTGCCTAGGAATACCAAGATTGTTCAAAAGTTAATGTCTTATTTGGTCCTTTATATAAGATTAGGTAACTTTTGTTTATGATTGTGTGTTGAAGTCAAATTGTCTCAAAAATTTGTCCGAAGCGGTTAACGTTTATTTTTAGTTTGAAAGTTCAAAGTCAAAGTTATTATTATGATACACATGTTTTGGTTACTGAAATGATTTAGGTTTTCTAACGAAATTTAAGCAGCGCTTCCGCGCCCAAATTTCATGTCCAAAACCTACAATCATTTCCGCTCACAAAACATACATATACACAAAATAACTTCACCACAAGTCAAATAAATCCAAAAAGTCCAATACAAGTCATTATTATTATTAGTTTTGCTCATCTCAGTCTTATAATAATATTTGTAAAAGTCCAGAATGTGTGTACCAATTTAAAACTGACCAAAAGACGATTTTTCGGAAGAACAGCAGCTCGGTGCTGCGCACCTGAGCCTAGGTGCGGCGCACCTAGCTGCTGTTGCTTTCCCGTTTGGCGTTTTTCTTGCTAAAAACGTTTTGTGATAAAAGGATTTCAACATGCAACCGGTGGGTAACTTATAAAACATCATTATTATGGTTTCTAAACTACTTTTATCCACAAAAACATAGATCTAAGTATCGTTTAGGTAAAAATCGTTTTTGTAGAGAAAGTGGTAAAAATCTTTATAAAAACTCGTTTTTATTGTTTAGATCTAACATGCAATTAGTAAATATCCTTTAAAACATCATTTTAACAGTTTCTAAAGAGCTTTTGTTCACAGATTCGTGGATTTAAAGTGTATTTCGATTAAAACGTTTTTGACCATAAAAAGTCAAAGATTTGCATAAAAATACATTTTTAACCGTTAGATCTTACATGCAATCGATTATTTATGTAAAAACAGTAAAAGGGGAGTAATCTACCGAAGGAAATCGAGTGGATGATGTTTTTGGTCGGATTGGAGCTTCAAAAATCTTTACAACGGTGGTCCTTTTTGATATAAACAACACCCCTTGGCTTTACTTGAAGTTTAGAACGATTTGTATGGATTAAAAGTGAATATTAATGGTGGAATATCTCTGGTTTGTGTGGTGTTCTTGAGGGAAAATAGAGAGAAAAGGGCTATGTGTGTGTTTTTGTGTGTGTAAAATGATTTAAGAAATGAAAAATGAAAGTAAAGTGAAATTATGTTAAAGGAGTATTGGAATACTGAAATGCAGTAAATGATGGCCTGGACTCGTTCTTGATTGGTTTAAAAGTGTGTAAAAACGAGGCAAGGACCAAACTTGAAAATATTTTGAAATCTGGTGGGGGGGGGGGGGGGGGGGTGCTGCGCACCACACCAAGGGGTGCGGCGCACCGGGCCATTTTCAGTGTTTTCAGATTCTTCGTTTTTACGTTATTGCTTCGTTGGACCTTTTTGTTAATTGAAAGTTCTTAATTATGATTAGGTATGAACTTAGGGAAGTTCAATATGTGTTTTCTTGGTATTAGGACTTATAAAATTGATTCCGGAAGATATTCCGACATTAATTCCGACAGAGTACAGACTCAACAGTTACGAACTAGAACAAGGCGAATACGATAAACGAGTGACTAATGATTTGAACCGATAGCGACTGAACAAGTACCAGGAATTTTGACGGTTGTCACACCAACTTCGTACAAGTTGTGGGTTACCGTGTGCACATGAACTTCAATTTTATATAAAGGAAGACTTGTTCATTCCTTTGGATGAAATTGATATATTCTGGAGGACGTTAGATATTCCTCACCTCAATCCGACGAGAGATGAAGAAATCACTTGTGATCAAGAAATTGTCATGTTGAAAAAACGTTTTGAAACCTAAAATCCAAATTTCAAACACCTAATTACACTTAACAAAGTTTAAGGTACTATTCTCAACCTTTAATTCATAATGATATTAAAACTTTTCACTCAACCAAATTTAGGATACTAAATTTGTATCTTGGCTTATCTAAAAACGCCTTCATTTTATTTTAAGGTAGTTTAACCAATGAAAACATGTTTAATCGAGATGAAATAACGGTTCCTCCCTTTATTAAAAACATAACATAAATTATGAAATTGTGGAAAACTTAGAAATTGAATAATAAGAAATACATAGAAAAAGTAAATATTCGTCTCTAATTTTTATCATTTTCCTAGTACCTAGTAAAACAACCTAACATGCAATAAATCCTGTGGATGTGGACCACGATCACATCACATTAACTTAAGAAAATACGTATAATAATTAGGGGTGATTTTTTTTATCCGAATTCGAATAACTCTTAAATTAAATCGGACTCGGGTTAAATTGATAAAATAGGTTAAACCCAAACAATCCTAAATCTTATATGGGTATGGGTATGGGTATGTGTATCTATTTTCACTCGAGAAAACTTGATTAACTTGAAATTTTATACAATAAAAAAAAACTAATAAGTCTTTATGAAATTATGGTTTTCATTTAAATTTTAAGAATTGAGTTAATCCAGTGTTTAATTGCCCTCGCAATGTGACATGTTTAATCTAGAATTTTATATTTATTGGTTAATCACATAATTAGTAATATAACAGTCGTTTCAGAACAACATACTTATGTTTTATTTGTTATCATCACCAACTCACACCCTCATATTTCTCATGAGAAATTCAATATATCGTGTTTTTGTGTAGAAATTATGTAAATGAACTCGAATATCTCATGCAGGCCCGACCCTGATATTTCGGAGGCCTGGTGCAAAAAATTAAAAAAAAAAACCCTATAAAATTTATAATAAATACTTTACATTAAAGTCAATGCATTTAATCTCTCTTGAGACATGGTCGACCGCAAATAAGATTTTAAGAGTTTTAGTTTAGAAAAGCTTTTTCCGCGGATGCAACAGTAATGGGAACAGTCAACAATATTCTGTATGCCAAACAAGAAACCGAATAAGTGCTTGACCATTTCAAAAAATTAAGTATTGAGTTGGTTGTGTCGTGTTCGACGAGCAAATTCTTTTGTAACAATTCCAGTTTGGTAATTCCTTATCATAAAATTTTGAACAAAAACGTCTCTTTTTTACATCTTTAGGACCTTTACCTTTTAATATATCTCTTATAGGACCATTTTTCACTAGTAATTCTCTCCATTTAATATCGAGGGTGTCCCAATTCGTAGGATCATATATGTTGACTGAAATATTTTCCTGTTCTTTAGGTTCTCCATCAGTTTCAGGTGTTACACCTTCTCTATGATCCTCGTTAGATTGAACATTATCAACATTTATGGTATTATCTTCGATTATTGTTTCCTCTACCTGAAATGATTCCCGATTAGCTTTAGCTGCTACCCCTTATCGTACTTGTTTGATAATGAATTTATCGATAGCACCTCTTTGATTACGAATAAAGCGTTCTCCTTTTTCTTTTCTTTTGCGTTTAGAAGAACCCGATTCAAATTTCTAGTTGGAGGCAAACTTTATATAAAAATAAATAAAAACTTAACAAGTTAACAATTATCTACTAACTAACTGTGTAACAAATAGTATATACTGTATTCTTAGACAATAGATAAACTATCCAATACGATACTTTTGGCAATATTAAACATAAATAATAATCAAATACGTACCTGAAATTGAAAGTATGTGGTGTGATTTTTTCAAATTAATAGGTAGGTTAATTTATAGCTATCTAATCAATTAATCATTTTCTTCTTCCACCGATGTGGGAAAAAAGTAAAAACGAAACTCTTATTTCTCTTGTGACTCGAATGTGAGACAAAGATAATTTGTAAGTTTGTAAAAAAAAAAAAACAATTTTCTTTTTAAATCGGAGGCCCCTTATAATCAGAGGCCCGTCCGACCGCACGACCAAGGCCGCCACAGACATTTTATCATTTTACTTTGTGAATTGATATAAGTGTTAATGTTAATGTTAACTATTTTTTTATTTTTTTTGTATGGTTGAAGCTTTCATAGAATTAAACTGTAAGTTGGTGAGTAGTTAATGAACTGGATGCTTAATTACCGTTTCCTGTAATGTTTACTCCTATGGTATTTATTTAACTTTAAGAAGTCTATATAAGAGCTCACGATCATGCAAATCCTCATACCATCTCCCTCAGAAATAAACTAAAAAAAATGGCTTCCCTTATATCCCCACCCCCAATTTACGGGCTGATAATTGGTTGGTCGTCCGTAACCAACATGGATGATATTAGACCCGCACGTCCCCTCCAAGTTCAGTTTAATCTCAAGGTAATTAGTTATATTATACGGAGTATGAATTTTGTTAATGCAAAAAAATCTGAAATTATTTTAACAGTAACTTTTTCTTGCTAGCTTAAGTGTTGCAACTGCAACACCGCAAACACCGTTAGCGTGACCGTGAAATATACTCTGGGAGGAGAGGATAAAAAGTATGAGATAGAAGAAAACTTTACTGTAAGTTGTTTCATTTTTTAAGTTTAATTTATGTAAGTTATTTCATTTTTTATGTTTTATTTTTGGAAATGAGTGACGTTGTGTTTTTATATTATGAATGTTTTAGGGCAATATTATTCCTACACCCCCCATTTTAATTTTTGTTAATCTCACACCCCCTTTTTCTCTAATTAATAATAAAATATTTTTAATTACCTTTAATTAGTATTTAATTATTAGACGGGACCCACACCAATGATTTATATTGATTTTTTAAAAAAATTTTAATAATATGGGACCCACATTTCTTTTTCACACACCCCTCCCTATCATATCACTTTTTTTTTATTATTTTAATGTTGTGGGGTCCATTTTTTTAAAATCACACACCCCCCTTCCTATCCCATCACCTTTTTTATTAAGGTGGGACCCAATTGTTTCTTTTTATCACTATATATCGAGAGTATATTTGTTTCAATTTCAATCGGAGAGTTATATATCGAGAGTTATATTTATCACATTTCTTGTTTTTGAGTATCCTTCGCTAGTTTTCAGTGTTTTTCTAGCAATCAAAATGTCAAGATTTGATGATATTGTAGTTGACAATACAACTGACTTCACTACTACAGAGGTAATTTTATGAATTATTTTTCATATTTCTTATTTATAGTTATGATTTGTTATTATTAATTACTTTACATAATTTTTGTAGGATTTTTTTTACTTTTGATGATTTAATGAATTGGGTTAATAGTGTTGCGAGATCTCTTGGTATTATTATAACCAAAAAACGTTCAAAAGGTATCAAAAAAAAAATGAATTAAGAAAGGTATGGTTACAGTGCGAACGTGGCGGTGTGTATAAAGATACTAGTTCTAGCAGAGAAATTGTCACAAAAAAAATCGGTTGTCCGTTCGAGTTGGTAGCTTGTCGTAATGATAATAAATTATGGAATTTAATTGTGTTCTGTGGCACACACACTCACGCAAATGCCTCAAGTTTTGAGGGTCACGCATATGCAATGCGTTTAAATGAAGAGGAAAAGAAGTTGGTCGCAGAACTAACCAAAGCTAATGTAAAACCACGTAATATTCTTGCTATTATAAAAAATCGAAATGAAAATAATTTTTCGTCTTTAACGAATGTGTTCAATGAAAGACATAAATTAAAGACGTTTGTGTATCGTGGTAGCACCCGTATGGAGGCTCTTATGATAGCTTTGGAGGCTAACGGTTTTATGTATGAGGTGAATGCAAATCAAGAAACGAATAAGTTGGAAGATTTATTCTTTTGTGGTAGCTCATATTGGGGTTGGTCGTTGAAGTCACGATACGCATATTCACTATGACGTGGTGGATCGCGTTGGGGTTGGTCGTTGAAGTCACGATACGCATATTCACTATGACGTGGTGGATCGCGTTGGGGTTGGTCGTTGAAGTCACGATACGCATATTCACTATGACGTGGTGGATCGCGTTGGGGTTGGTCGTTGAAGTCACGATACGCATATTCACTATGACGTGGTGGATCGCGTTGGGGTTGGTCGTTGAAGTCCCGATAAGCGTATTCACTGTGTCGTGGTGGCTCGAATTGCTGTTGCGGTTGCTTGCCCTTGTTGGTGCTACCTCTTGGACGACCGCGGTTATTTCTGTTAACAGAAGGTTCTTCAAGTACCTTTTTGGATGGATGTATAATCTCCCTAAACTTTCTCAGAAGTCCAACCTTCCCCTCCTTAGGCTGCTCTTCAAAACGTTTTTTTCAACATGACAATTTCTTGATCACAAGTGATTTCTTCATCTCTCGTCGGATTGAGGTGAGGAATATCTAACGTCCTCCAGAATATATCAATTTCATCCAAAGGAATGAACAAGTCTTCCTTTATATAAAATTAAAGTTCATGTGCACACGGTAACCCACAACTTGTACGAAGTTGGCACCCACAACTTTCAGCAGTAATTTCATCATCATTGTTTAAACGCTCGAGTTCTTCGATGATTTTTTTTAAACCATTTCTTGAAACTTTAAATATTAAAAATCTAAATAGACGCAAGTTACACAGCTTATGTTGCATTTTTGATTTACTTTTTTCTAGTTTATCTTTAATTGCCGTGTGTTGTAAATTTAGTATATCTCTTATTATTAAGACTATCTGATCTAGCTTACCTTGGGATGAGTTCAACAAACTTTTTAAGTGGGCATGTGAACTCTCCACTCTATTCGTCGTATTGATATGAAAACTGCGATATACATCACACCATGCAGAAACAAACCTCTCTTTATACGGATCAAGCCAGGTGTTATTTACGTACGCAAGTACACTACCTGAAACTGTTAAAGAATTGCGAGTGTAGAAAAAATGAATAAGTTATTTTTAAATAATGTAGTAAATAGTACCTTGATTTTCATGTAGAAACTGTTGTAGCCGATTAAAATTATGCGAATAATTTTCTTTTGTTGGGGATTTTATCAACACATTCCATATGTGATAAAAAGTATTCCAACCTTGTGATGTGAAAGAAGGTCTGCAATGCTTTAAGATATTTTTTTCAATGTGCCATCTACATAGTAATTTGTTAGAATTTGGAAATACGTTTGTGCATGCATTCATTAGAGCCAAATCTCTATCAGTAACAATCACACTTGGATACACTTCATGTCCCAACCTCAACTTTAATTGATTCAACGCCCAAACATAGTTTTGTACTTTTTCTTTTTGCAGGAAGACAAAACCAATAGAAAATGAAGTGTTAGTTGACGTCATACCAATCATTTGTACAAGTGGCATGTGTCACACCCCGCTAAAGCGGAAACACGGAATGTGAGAGCTGGAATATCATTACACGGTCATAAGCAAATATAAACGATTCAAGTCATTTCAATTAAAACAAAATAGTTCAAGTTTCAACATTTAAAAGCAACCAAGTAGTTCACGATTTAACTTAAAGTACAAATACAAGTTTCAAACAAAATTCCCAAAATAGAAAGGTCTTTTCCCAAAGAACGCCTCACGCAACCATAATGACCCTTCCTTGCCATGCATTCCATACGCTTACATTAATTTCCTGAAACATAAGATAAAGTGTCAACTACATAAAGTAGTGAGTGAGTTACAGTTTAGAGTTTCGATAAAGTTTCCAAAAATAGAAAGTTGCCAAAAGTAGTAAGTTGCCAAAAATAGTAAGTTGCCAAAAATAGTAAGTTACCAAACAAATATTGACGTCATGAGTAAAAGAACGAGTCGACGTTTGAACATATATGTAAATAGTAAAAGTTTGTACGTACGCGAGTAAAGTAATTAAATAAACTCGTATAGTAAAGTTGTAGCGGAATCCAGGCGCTAAAAGTGTGTATATGCGTATGGGATATGTGTTTAACTAAATAGTAACTCGTATCAATCACTTGGCATAATATAAGTATTAAGTATACACTAAACCGATTGTATGGTCCTGAACTAGCCCAAAAACGTTTAATTGATTGAACCTCAGTGTGGTAGTAATATGTACTTGGGACGCTAACCCTTAGTAAGGAGTGACCGCTCCTAAGTATCGATACTCATATGACTAACGGCTGTTGCTAATAGTGTATAAGTGAACTTGAACCAAAACGGGCAATTGAACAAAGTTTCTAAAAATTGAACTGAACTCTTACGGGCTTATACATCCATCAAGGATTGGTTGTTAACAAGTATCCTAGTTTAGTTAACCCGCTAAGGCAATAACACAAATACGCATAATAGTTTGTACAAGTACCAAGTTTCGAACAGTTTCAAATAAGTTTCAAAAGTACCAAGTTTCGAACAGTTTCAAATAAGTTTCAAAAGTACCAAGTTTCGAACAGTTTCAAATAAGTTTCAAAAGTACCAAGTTTCGAACAGTTTCAAATAAGTTGCAAATAGTGTTAATAGTTACAAACATGTGATCTTATGTTTCCCCCAAATAAAGTTTAAATGTACAAAAGTAAAACAATGGGGTTGTAACTCACGGTTTGCGAAGAAAGTGAACTCGGAATCGGTCGGAAAGGAGCCGGGAAATCACGGAATGCCTAAAGAATACCAAGATTGTCCAAAAGTTATTATCTTATTAGGTTCTTTATATATAAGAGATTTATGTAACTTTTGTTTAAAATTAAGTGTTAAGTCCAATATTGTTCCAAAATTTGGTCTGAAGCGGTTAACGTTATGTTTAGTCCGAAAGTTCAAAGTCAAAGTTATTATTATGATAAACATGTTTAGGTTACTGAAATGGTTTAGGTTTTCTAACGAAATTTGGGCAGCGCTTCCGCGCCCAAATTTCATGTCCAAAACCTACAATCATTTCCGCTCACAAAACATGCATATACACATAATAACTTCACCACAAGTCCAATAAGTCCAAAAAGTCCAATACAAGTTATCATTATTATTATTTTTATTCATCTCAGTCCAATAATGTTATTGACAAAAGTCCAGAATGTGTGTACAAGTTTTAAACGAGTAAAACGACGATTTTCGGGAGAACATCAGCTCGGTGCTGCGCACCTGGGCACAGGTGTTGCGCACCTAGCTGCTGTCTTTTTCCCGTTTTGTGTTTTTCTTGCTAAAAATGTTTTGTGACTTAAAGATTTCGACATGCAACCAGTAGATACTTTATAATATGATGTTTTTACAGTTTCTAAACAACTTTTAACCACAAAGATATAGATCTAAGTATCATTTAGATAAAAATCGTTTTTGTATAAAAAGTGTTGTAAATCTTTATAAAAACTCATTTTTATTGTTTAGATCTTACATGCAATCAAAGATATTAGTAAAAAGAGTAAAGTAAATGAGTTATACCGAAAGAAAAGAAATGAAACGATTTGGATGAGTTTCTAGCCCCAAATCTTCTTGAAAACCCGATTTAATCCTTTCCTTTTGCTACCCTTTACTCTTGGAACGTTTTGTGTAAGGTTGATGGTCGATTTTTATGTGTTTATGGACTGATTTTGTGGCTGGACTTTCTGGTTTCTATGAAGTTTTTAGAGAGGGAATAGAGAGAAGGTAGAGAGAAATGGTTGTGTAGGTGTTTTTGTGTGTGTGTTTTTGATTAAAGAAAAGAGAAATGAAAATAAAAGGGGTAGGGTAATAATGGGGGGAGTCTTGGGGCAGTAAAATACAGTTATGATGATAAAAATCCGAGTTTGATTGGTAGTGGTTTGTGTAAAAACGAGGCAAGGACCAAAATGCAACATTTTTGAAATCTGCAGCTAGGTGCTGCGCACCTCAGGTGGAGGTGCTGACCACCGGGCTGATTTTCAGCTTTTCTGATTCTTCGTTTTTACGTTATTGCTTCGTTGGACCTTTTTGTTAACTGAAAGTTCTTAAGTATGATTTGTTATGAACTTAGGAAAGTTCATTAGGTGTTTTCTTGGTATTAGGACTTATATAATTGATTCCGGGAGTTATTCCGACACTAGTTCCGATAAAGTACAGACTCAACAGTTTCGAACTAGAACAAAGTGAACATGATAAAAGAGTAACTAGAGAATTGAACCGATATAATAACTGAACAAGTACCTGATTTTTAGACGGTTGTCACAGCATGTTATATCTGCAAAATATAAATATCTGTTAGGATCATTTAAATATTAAAATAATAAATGTTTTCAAAAGGTATAAGAAAGAATAAATACACGTTTGTCTTATACGTTGCATCGATCAATAACACTTGCGGAAAGGATCGCCAGATCCCTAAAGACGTTGGATGACAAAAGAATAAATCTTCCAACTTATTCGTTTCTTGATTTGCATTCACCTCATACATAAAACCGTTAGCCTCCAAAGCTATCATAAGAGCCTCCATACGGGTGCTACCACGATACACAGACGTCTTTAATTTATGTCTTTCATTGTACACATTCGTTAAATACGAAAAATTATTTTCATTTCGATTTTTTATAATAGCAAGAATATTACGTGGTTTTACATTAGCTTTAGTTAGTTCTGCGACCAACTTCTTTTCCTCTTCATTTAAACGCATTGCATATGCGTGACCCTCAAAACTTGAGGCATTTGCGTGAGTGTGTGTGCCACAGAACACAATTAAATTCCATAATTTATTATCATTACGACAAGCTACCAACTCGAACGGACAACCGATTTTTTTTGTGACAATTTCTCTGCTAGAACTAGTATCTTTATACACACCGCCACGTTCGCACTGTAACCATACCTTTCTTAATTCATTTTTTTTTTGATACTTTTGAACGTTTTTTGGTTATAATAATACCAAGAGATCTCGCAACACTATTAACCCAATTCATTAAATCATCAAAAGTAAAAAAAATCCTACAAAAATTATGTAAAGTAATTAATAATAACAAATCATAACTATAAATAAGAAATATGAAAAATAATTCATAAAATTACCTCTGTAGTAGTGAAGTCTGTTGTATTGTCAACTACAATATCATCAAATCTTGACATTTTGATTGCTAGAAAAACACTGAAAACTAGCGAATGATACTCAAAAACAAGAAATCTGATAAATATAACTCTCGATATATAACTCTCCGATTGAAATTGAAACAAATATACTCTCGATATATAGTGATAAAAAGAAACAAGTGGGTCCCACCTTAATAAAAAAGGTGATGGGATAGGAAGGGGGTGTGTGAAAAAGAAATGTGGGTCCCATATTATTAAAAAAAAATTAAAAAATCAATATAAATCATTGGTGTGGGTCCCGTCTAATAATTAAATACTAATTAAAGATAATTAAGAATATTTTATTATTAATTAGAGAAAAATGGGGTGTGAGATTAATAAAAATTAAAATGGGGGGTGTAGGAATAATATTGCCCGTATGTTGTTGTACACAAATCAATACCCTTATATTTAGGGGGGGTTTTAATTCTCATATTGAACTATAAATTTGAATTCAAACCCAACTTGTTTAACAAATGGACTCGTTTATAACTGGAACTCGCGCGATGCAGCGACGACGAAAAGTTGTAATGCGATAATGATTGTAGTTTCCAATTCTTCTTGTGATTTATGTTGTTAGAGTAATGGTTTATGGGGCGGTCTTTTGGACCAAAACAAATTATGCGGTAACGATTTTCGGCTCACCTTTCGGGATGGAAAAAAATTATTGATATGGCAATGAGTTTTGATAGTTTATTATTCGTTACTTCTAGCTTTATATTACGTATAATACTTTTTATTTGGTCGTTCGTGTTACAATATGAATTTTAAGGTAACAATTTTAAGTTTGGCAATTTGAGGCATAAAAAGAGTTGCTATAATTGTGTCTCGTTCAACCATTTCCTCTACTAAGTTTGGCAATATGGGGTAACATTATCTGTTCTGACCATTTTATCTTTAGTCATTCAACCTATTTGGGTAATTCGACTTATTCTACGCTATCAGCCCATTTGGTAAAATCATAAGTATAACAAAATATAAAGTAGAGATAATTACAAATATGTTTCTTACGATTTGACAAATAGGACATGTTTAATCCTCTTGATTTTGAACGTACACCACACACCCTTTATTTGTAAACATTATACACTCGCAATATTTTAGTCCATTAGGATTAACTTATTTTAGTTAGTTATATCAAATGACCATTTTACCATGCTTGTTTATTTAAGTTTGGTGGGTTTTGAATTGTTATATGCTTTATAAAGATTATTGAGATGTCTATTTATCTATGCATTATTTTTAATACGTATCAAGCGTAATACAAAATCCGTTTTATAATTTAAGTTTCTTGTTAGTTTGAGACATAAATGTTAAATATTTACAAATACTTTACTATACAACCTAAATAAAAAATAAACATATTGTTATCATTTTATTATGTATTTGTATTTGTATTGTATTTTATTTGTATTGTATATCTATCATTTACATTTTTCACAAAAAACTATATAATTATCACAGATGACTATCAACTAAACCGAATAATCAATACTAATACTTATTTAAAAAATTAAAACTTAAAAAAACCCAAAAACTTGTTTATATCGTTTAACAAATATTTAAACATAATCTGTCTACAAAAGCAACATAAACAACCATCATAACAATTTCTAGTAAAATAAATATAACAAATCTTGCAAATACTACAAATTACAAACAATTTATCTTTGAAATAATGTGGCAAGAATATTATTAGTAGTTGTTCACATTTTAAAACAATTATCTGGAAATTGAAAATGTGAAAACAATCTCTCTTCTTACTTCTTAGTGTTAACCCCGTCCAATCTGACTTGTTATATACTAAAGAAAAAATCAAACACAAAAAATTATATTGGATTCATATATTAATTTCTTTTATTTTTCTTTTATTTTATAAAAATGAATATTTTAAATATATTTCTCTAAAGGATAACTTACTTAAAATATAGATTTCAAAAAAACTTTAAATGCATTATTATGTAATAAATCATAAAGATATTGTCACACCCCGCTAAAGCGGAAACACGAGATGTGAAGAGCAAAGATATCATTACACGAGATATAATAAATACAACGGTTTTTAAGTCATTGAAGTTATAAAACGTTTACAAAGTTCAAAGATAACCAAGTATTTAACAATACAGTACAACCATATTAACGTATATAGTACTTCAAAAGACATTCCCAAAGTGACTAAACAAAGTCTTCCCGATTCTCTATCACGTGACCTTCCTGACCCATACCAAGAGGTATGCACATAACGTCCTTACATTGCGTTTCCTGAAACATGAGATAAAGTGTCAACTACGAAAACGTAGTGAGTGAGTTACAGTTTAGATAGTCGGCATAAAATATGAGTAAAGTATATAAAGTGAGAGTTCCCAAAAAGGAGGTTAGCGGAGAAAAGTCGCTAAAAATTCATAAGTTTATGCGTAAGTAACTAATTAGATTTCTTGTATCAACCTCTTGGCATCTATAACTTAAGTGTTCACGAGAAGGTGAACCGTCGAGTAGCGGGTACTCGAGGTAACACTTAATACCAATCGAGAAAATAAGTACTTGAGCTACACCCAAGATTTATCGAGAGAAACACTTGGACTAACATCCAAGATCAACCGATGAATAAGCGCTTGAACTAACATCCAAGATCAATCGGTTAATAAGCACTTGGACTAACATCCAAGATCAATCGATGAATAAGCACTTGAACTAACATCCAAGATCTATCGATTGATGGGCACTTGAGCTAACACCCAAGTAGGAAAGATTTAGGCGAACCCTAATGTAAACCTAGGCTAACACCTAAGTAAGGGTCTGAGGGATGTGTACCTAGGTCAACACCTAAGTAAGAAATGATTGTTTCCTAAGTATCGATACCCATAATTACTACACGGCTAAGTAGTTAATAGTGTGAAAGTCAGAGAAAAAGAAACATCGGGCACTAAGTAGTTTTATTTAAAAGAGAGAGAGTAAGATCTATCACTTAAGAAACATGTTATAGCTCCATCAAGGGTTGGTTACGTATACAAGCATCAATAATTAGTTTAGTCAAGAGAGAGAGAGAGAGAACTAATAAGTTTAAGTAAAGTCAAATAATTTACGCATAAGAGATCAATTAGTTGTTCAATAAGTCCAAATACGTCCAAAGTCAAAGTTTGATAAGTCAAAATAGTTTAAATAGACCAAAGTCAAAATAGTCGTACAAGTTCACAAAAGGTTTGATCTCATGTTTCCCCCAAAAAGAGTACTTAAAATGTAAGAGTAGAGAGGGGTGTAACTCACTGATTGCGAAGATGACGAATACGGAATATCGGTCGGAAAGGAGCCGGGAATCACGGAATGCCTAAGAATTACCAAGATTATCCAAAAGTTAACATTTTATTAAGTTACCTTGTAATTGAGATTAGGTAGCTTTTGGTTGTAAATAAGTGTTAAGTCCAATATTGTTCCGAAAAGTTGGTCCGAAGCGATTAACGTTGCATTTAGTCCGAAAGTTTATTGTTTTTGATTATTATGTCTTAAGTGCTTTTGCTTACTGAAGTGATTTTGTAATTTCTAGGGAAATTTGGGCAGCGCTTCCGCGCCCAAATTTCATGCCCAAAAATTATATCGTCACTTCCGCTCCCAAATCACCTAAAACACAATAATATATATAATGTAGTTCAAAATAGTCCAATGTAGGTCACCAAAGTTATTAGTCTTGTCCATCTCAGTCTAAAAATGATAGCGGTAAAAATCCAGAATATAACCATGATCTTAAAACGAGTTAAAACGACAATTTTCGGGGGAACGGCAGCTCGGTGCTGCGCACCAGCTGCTGTCCATTTCCCGTTTTGTGCTTTTCTTGCCAAAAACGTTTTGTGACTTAATGCAACCAGTAGATACTTTATAATATGATGTTTTCACAGTTTCTAAACAACTTTTAGCCACAAAATCATAGATCTAGGTGCTATTTAGACAAAAATCGTTTTTATATAAAAATGACATAATCTCTACAAATATTCGTTTTTGTTGTTTAGATTGTACATGCAATTAGTAAATATCATCCAAAACATCATTTCAACAGTTTCTAAAACATTTTTATTCACAGATTCGTGGATTTAAAGAGTGTTTCGATTTAAAAACGTTTTTGACCATAAAAGTCAAAGATTTGTATAAAACACATTTTCAACCGTTTGATCTTTCATGCAACTGATTATTTATGTAAAAATAGTGAAAAGAATGAAATCTACCGAAGGAAAAGCTTGGATGATGAGTTTTGGCCGGATTTGATCTTCAAAAATCTTTGCAACGGTGGTCCTTTTCCGAAATCTTTTGTTTCCTTTAGCTTCTTTGGATGATATGGACGATTTGTATGGTCTAGAAATGGTTTTTAATGGTGTAATGTCACTGGTTTGCCTTGAGTTTTTAGAGAGAAAATAGAGAGGAAGAGAGAGTTTGTTAACTAGGTGTAAACTAGTGTGTGTTTTGGATTAAATAAAATGAAAAAAAATGAAAATGAAATAGGTAGGGAGTTAATTCTGGACTTAGGGACTGGTAAAAATCAGTAAAGGGTCGTTTGTGATTGGTGGAATTGGGTGGTGGTGGTGTAAAACGAGAAAAGGACTAAAAATGTAACATTTTTGAAAATTCTGGAGCCAGGTGCTGCGCACCGGGCTGTTTTCCGGAATTCCTGATTTTTCGTTTTTGCGTTATTGCTTCGTTGGACCTTTTTGTTAATTGAAAGTTCTTAATTATGATTTGTTATGGACTTAGGAAAGTTCAATAGGTGATTTTCTTGGTATTAGGACTTATAATTTGATTCCGAGAGTTGTTCCGACATTGGTTCCGACAAAAATACGGATATAAAAGTTTGCGAACTAGAACAATATGAACACAAAAGAGTAACGAGAGATTCGAACCGAGAAAGTAACTGAAGGAATTACCTGAGTTTTGGACGGTTGTCACAGATATCGAATTTAATGAGAAAAAGATATCTTTAATATATAATAAAAGAGGAGCGTTAAATGTCACATGGCAAAGTAGGGACCCTTGGATGAGTTGACTTCTTTTATTTCAACCGTTAGATCAAATTGATGATGTCATCAAAGATTATTTTTATTTTACACACTCTTACAATAAATAATTATATTCTCTATTTAATTTCTATATCCACTAAAATAAAAACAAAATTCTAATTTTATTTATAAAATCACTCAATTTGGACTATGATTAGGTTATTATTATTTTTAAAATCTCCTAATAAACAACATGTGTATAAACGTAAAGATATATATGTTATTATATATATATATATACCATTGTCTTTCATAATAACTTAACATCTATATAAACATAAAGTTTACGATTCAAGTTTTTATCCTTGTCCGCGCTATCGCGGGACAATAATCCAGTATAAGTATATAAGTAATTCAACTTCATTATAATTTCTATGTATTTGAATTGAATAAGGGTAAATAAGTAATTTTAATTACTTAAATTTTAAGGGATTAAGAGTAGTAGGAGATTTTTTATAATATAGTTAAGATTAAATTAATTGTTACATGATAAAAATTATTAGTTGAGATTTTTAATATTTTATGGGTTGAGATCAAGAAAAACTATTAAAAAATTTGAGACCAAATTGACCAATCATAACTCTTCATTTCATAAACCCATCATAACTTTTTTTTTTATATTAATTATCTCATAAACGGTAAATGTATTAAACGAATAAATTGTACCATTAAAACGAGCATTTTCTCCTCTTTCTATAGAGCACCCACTCGATATACTTTTGACGAAATTTATTTTCGGGTTTTTTTACGAGTTTTGAAATTTTATATTACAAATCTCTGTTTTATCATATGTGATATCAGTAGTTTGACATATTATTTTTTTGTTTTTCTTTTTGATTTAAGTTGAATTTATGTAATATAACAAATCTATGTTTCGAAACTCGTATTTAGTGTTCAAATCATATGTGATATTGTCTTACGAATTTCAACATTTGGCCATAAACGAAAAAATAAAAGTCGTCAAAATTCGAACTTTTTTCTGGGTCTATATAGGTTATACATTGTATAACATTGTTGTGTATTAAAATTCATATTTAGAGTTAAAATCATGTGTGTTATTGTCTTTTAAGTTTTAAAATTTTTACATACATAATATCATATATGATTTATATTTATATCATATATGATTTACAGTAATATCATATATGATATTGTATTATCATATATGATTTTAGTATATATCACATATGATTTATATTCATATCATATATGATTTACACTAATATCACATATGATATAGTATTATCATATGTGATTTTAGTATATATCACATATGATTTATATTCATATCATATATGATTTACAGTAATATCACATATGATATAATATTATCATATGCGATTTTAATATATATCACATATAATTTATATTCATATCATATATGATTTACAGTAATATCACATATGATATAGTAGTATCATATGTGATTTTAGTATATCACATTTTATGTCAAAAAACGAGAAAAAATAAAACTAGTTAAAATTCGATTTTTTTTTTAAATTTAGGTAGTTTATACATATTATAGTAATTCTCTTTTATACAATTTTACGTAATGATGTAAATATCATATATGATATTATCGTTATAATTTCAATACCCATAAAAAAAAAAAAAAAAAAAAAAGTCGTCGAAAGTATATAACACCACTGCTCTAATTAAAGATAAAAACGAGACGATCGCAACGGTGTATTTTGCTTCACTCGTGTGACAATCGTCCCAAGTTCGGGGAATTCCTTCAGTTACTTCCTCGGTTCGAATCTTTTGTTACTCTTTTGGTGTTCGTATTGTTCTAATTTCGTAATTACTCTATCCGTAATTCGTCGGAACTAGTATCGGGATAACTTCCGGAATCAAATTATAAGTCCTAATACCAATAAAATCACTTTTTGAACTTTCCTAAGTTCATAACAAATCATACTTAAGAACTCTCAATTAACAAAAAGGTCCAACGAAGCAATAACGCAAAAACGAAAAATCTTGAAGCTGAAAAATTGCCCGGTGCGCAGCACCTCATCAAGAGGTGCGCAGCACCTGGCTCCAGATTTTCAAAAATGTTACAAGTTTAGTCCTTTTCTCGTTTTACACACTCACCACCCCATTTGACCAACCACAAACGTCCCTTTACTGCTAAATTGCAGTCCCAATGGCAGATTTAATTGCCTCCTCTTTTCTATTTTCATTTTCATTTATCAAAAATCCAAAACACACACTAAAACACACACACATCCTTTCTCTCTAGTTTTCTCTCTAAACCTCCATTGAAACCAGAAACATTTCACCATAAAAATCAACCTTTCATCCATACAAATCGTTCCAATCATCTAGAGGAGCAAGGAGGTGTAGTTTTTATTAAAAAGGACCACGGTTGTAAAGATTTTTGAAGATCAAATCCGACCAAAAACTCATCATCCAAGCTTTTGCTCCGGTAGATTACTTTCTTTTTACTATTTTTACTTAAATAATCAATTGCATGTAAGATCTAACGGTAAAAAATGAGTTTTATACAAATCTTTGACTTTTCATGGTCAAAAACGTTTTTTTAATCGAGAAACCCTTTAAATCCACGAATCTGTAAATAAGAATGTTTTAGAAACTGTTAAAATGAAGTTTTGAAAGATACTTACTAATTGCATGTACAATCTAAACAACAAAAACGAGTATTTGAAAAGATTTATGTCATTTGTGTACAAAAACGATTTTTATCTAAATAATACTTAGATCTATGATTTTGTGGTTAAAAGTTATTTAGAAACTGTGAAAACATCATTTTATAAAGCACCTACTGGTTGCATGTCGAAATCCTTAAGTCACAAAGCGTTTTAACAAGAAAAACACGAAACGGGAAATGGACAGCAGCTAGGTGCGCCGCACCTGTGCCCAGGTGCGCAGCACCGAGCTGCTGTTCTCCCGAAAATCGACGTTTTAACTCGTTTTAAGAACACGTTTACATTCTGGACTTTTACCGCTATTACCGGTGGACTGAGATAACTAAGATTAATAACATTAGTGACTTGTATTGGACTTTTTGGACTATATTATATATGTCATTGTATTTTAGGTGATTTGTGAGCGGAAGTGGTTGTGTAATTTTTGGACATGATATTTGGCCGCGGAAGCGCTGCCCAAATTTCCCTAGAAATTACGAAGCCACTTCAGTAAGCAAAAGCACCTAAGACATGATAATCAAAAACAATAAACTTTCAAACTAAACTCAACGTTAATCGCTTCGGACCAAAATTTTCGGAACAATATTGGACTTAACACTTATTTGCAAACAAAAGTCACACAATATCTTCTATACATAAAGAACATAATAAGAAGTTAACTTTTGAATTATATTGGTAATTCTTAGGCATTCCGTGATTCCCGGCTCCTTTCCGACCGTCTCCGAGTTCAATTCTCTTCGCAAACAGTGAGTTACAACCCCTTGTTTTATATGTTTTACATTATTTGGGGGAAACATAAGATCATGCTTGTAACTTACAAACATTATTTGCAAACTATTGTTATTTATTGAAACTTGGTTTAAACTTTGAATCTATGAAGCGTTTTAACTTGAATCTTACAAACTATCATGCGTATTTGTGTTAATGCCTTAGCAGGATAACTAAACTAGGATGCTTGTTAGTAACCAATCCTTGATGGATATATAAGCCCGTAAGATCTCTTGAATGTTTTTAGTATCCTTAATTAAATGCCCGTTTTAGTATCTCTCTCTCTCTTATACACTATTAGTAATAGCCGTTAGTCATATGGGTATCGATACTTAGGAGGGGTCACTCCTTACTCAGGGTTAGCGTCCCAAGTACATATTACTACCTCACTCATTGAATCACTTACTTAAATATTTTGGGCTAGTTTTCTCGACCATACAATCGGTTTAGTGTATACTTACTACTTATATTATGCCAAGTGATTGATACAAGGTACCTTTAGTTAAGTTAAAACACATATCCCATACGCATATACATTATTTTAGCGCCTGATCCCGCTTTTACATTATTTTAGCGCCTGATCCCGCTTTTACATTATTTTAGCGCCTGATCCCGCTTTTACATTATTTTAGCGCCTGATCCCGCTTAACACTATTTTAGCGCCTGTTTCCGCTTAAACATTATTTTTAGCGCCTGGTTTCCGCTATCACTACTATACGAGTTTATTTATTCACTTTACTCGCTTACTTAATAACTTTTTACCATCAACTTTCTATTTTTGGTAACTTTCTATTTTTGGTAACTTCCTATTTTTGGTAACTTTCTATTTTTGGTAACTTCCTACTTTTGGTAACTTCCTACTTTTGGTAACTTCCTACTTCTGGTAACTTCCTATTTTTGGAAACTCCATCAAACTCTAAACTGTAACTCACTCACTACGTTTTGTAGTTGACACTTTATCTTATGTTTCAGGAAATTAATGTAAGCATTCGGAATGCATGGCAAGGAGGGTCGATATGGTCACGTGAGGCGTTTATTGGGAAAGACCTTCATGTTTTGGGAATTTTCTTGTTTCAAACTTGTAATTGTACTTTAAGTTAAATCGTGAACTACTTGGTTGCTTTTGAAATATTGTATCTTGAACCATTTAAATTTCTTTATGGAAATGACTTAAATCGTTTATATTTGCTTATGACCGTGTAATGATATTCCAGCTCTCACGCCCCGTGTTT